>PITA01006173.1:38382-102903 GCA_004023965.1 Spilogale gracilis
GCTGTCTTGGTAATCACAGCTTTGTAATAAAGCCTGAAGTCAGGTAATGAGATGCCCCCAGCTTTGCTTTTCTTCTTCAGCAATTCCTTAGCGATTCAGGGTCTTTTTTGGTTCCATATAAATTTTAGGATTGTTTGTTCTAACGTTTTGAAGAATGTTGGTGGAATTTTGATCGGAATGGCATTGAAAGTGTAGATTGGTCTAGGCAGTATAGACATTTTGACAATGTTTATTCTTCCGATCCATGAGCATGGAGTGCTCTTCCATCTGTTTGTGTCTTCTTCAATTTCGTTCATGAGTGTTCTGTAGTAACTAGAGTACAGATCCTTGACTTCTTTGGTTAGGTTTATTCCTAAGTATCTTATAGTTTTGGTGCCATAGTAAATGGAATCTATTCTCTGATTTCCCGTTCTATTTTTTCGTTGTTAGTATATAAGAATGCAACTGATTTCTGCACATTGATTTTGTATTCTGCCACATTACCAAATTGTTGTATGAGATCTAGTAGTTTGGGGGTAGAGTCTTTTGGGTTTTCCACATATAGTATCATGTCATCTGCAAAGAGAGAGAGTTTGACTTCCTCTTTGCCAAGCTGGATACCTTTTATTTCTTTCTGTTGTCTGATTGCTGGTGCTAGGACTTCTAACACTATGTTGAACAGTAGTGGTGAGAGTGGGAATCCTTGCCTTGTTCCTGATCTCAGAGGAAAGGCTGTCAGTTTTTCCCCATTGAGGATGATATTCGCTGTGGGTTTTTCGTAGGTAGATTTTATGAGGTTGAGAAATGTTCCCTCTATCCCTATACTTTGAAGAGTTTTGATCAGGAACAGATGCTGTATTTTGTCAAATGCCTTTTCTGCATCAATTGAGAGTACCATGTGGTTTTTCTCTCTTCTCTTATTGATTTGTTCTATCACATTGATTATTTTGTGAGTGTTGACCCCACCTGGTCATGGTGGATAATCTTTTTAATGTATTGTTGGATCCTGTTAGCAAGGATCTTGTTGAGAATCTTGGCATCCGTATTCATCAGCGATATTGGTCTGAAGTTCTCCTTTTTGATGGGATCTTTGTCTGGTTTGGGGATTAGAGTGATGCTGGCTTCATAGAAAGAGTCTGAAAGTTTTCCTTCCGTTTCTATTTTTTGAAAGAGCTTCAGGAGAATAGGTGTTATTTCTTCCTTGAATCTTTGGTAGAATTCTCCAGGGTATCCGTCTGGGCCTGGACTCTTGTTTTGGGGGAGGATTTTGATCACTGCTTCAATCTCATTACTAGATATAGGTCTATTCAGATCGTCAATATCTTCCTGTTTCAGTCTTGGGAGCTTATAGGTTTCTCGGAATGTATCCATCTCTTCTAGGTTGTTAAACATATTGGCATATAATTGTTGGTAGTAATTTTTGATGATTGTTTCTATTTCCTTGGTGTTAGTCGTGATCTCTCCCCTTTCATTCATGATTTTGTTAATTTGGGTCTTCTCCCTTTTCTTTTGGGTTAGTTTGGCCAATGTTTTATCGATCTTATTGATTCTTTCAAAGAACCAGCTTCTAGTTTCATTGATGCGTTCTACTGTATCTCTAGTTTCTGATTCATTCATCTCTGCTCTAATCTTTATTATTTCCCGCCTTGTGTGGGGTGTTGGTTTAATTTTTTGTTGATTTTCCAGTTCTTTAAGGTGTAATGAGAATTGGTGTATTTGGGATTTTTCAATTTTTTTGAGTGAGGCTTGGATGGCTATGAATTTCCCCCTTAGGATGGCCTTTGCTGTATCCCATAGGTTTTGGATCAATGTATCTTCATTCTCATTGGTTTCCATGAAGTGTTTCAGTGCTTCTTTGATTTCTCGGTTGATCCACATATACTTGAGTAGGCTCGTCTTTAGCTTCCAGGTGTTTGATTTTCTCCTGAAATTTTATGGTGATTGAGTTCCAGTTTCATGGCATTGTGGTCAGAGAATATGCAGGGAATAATTTTAATCTTCTGGTATCGTTTGAGCCTTGATTTGTGACCTAGTATGTGGTCTATTCTGGAGAAAGTTCCATGTGCACTCGAGAAGAATGAGTATTCTGCTGTTTTGGGGTGAAATGTTCTGAATACATCTATGAGATCCAGCTGGTCCAATGTGTCATTCAAGGCACTTGATTCTTTGCTGATTTTCTGTTTAGATGATTTGTCCATTGCTGAAAGTGGTGTGTTAAGATCTCCTACGATTAGTGTATTTGCATCAATATGATTCTTTATTTTGTTTAACAGTTGGCTTATGTAGTTGGCTGCTCCCATGTTGGGGGCATAAATATTTACAATTGTTGGATCTTCTTGATGTATAGACCCTTTAAGGATGATGTAGAGTCCTGTGTCTTTGACTACAGTCTTTAGACTAAAATCCAATTTGTCTGATATGAGAATCGCTACCCCGGCTTTCTTTTGGGGTCCATTGGCATGAAAGATAGTCTTCCATCCCCTCACTTTCAATCTAGAAGTGTCTTTTGATTCAAGATGAGTCTCTTGTAGACAGCATATGGATGGGTCCTGTCGTTTTATCTAGTCTTCAACCCTGTGTCTTTTTATTGGAGCATTTAGGCCGTTCACATTGAGCATGATTATTGATAGATATGTTCGTATTGACATCATGTTGCCTGTAAAATTCATGTTTCTATAGATTACCTCTGTATATTTCTGTTTTGTGTAACTCTTGGGTTCGTTTCTCCTCTAAATAACCCCTCTTAATATTTCTTGTAGTGCTGGCTTGGTGTTTGCATAGTCTTTTAGACCTTGGCGATCTTGGAAGCTCTTTATTTCTCCATCCATTTTGAAAGTCAACCTTGTTGAATACATTATCCTTGGTTGCATATTTTTGTCATGTAACTTCCTGAATATGTCTTGCAAGCCCTTTCTGGCTTGCCAGGTTGCTGTGGAAAGGTCTGACATTATTCTGATGGTCCTCCCTCTATAGGTAAGGGATCGCTTTCTCCTAGCTGCCCTTAAGACAGATTCTTTGGTTTTAGGATTTGAGAATTTTACTATTATGTGCCTGGAAGTTTTTCTGGCCTCTTTGATCTTGGGGGGTGTCCTCTCTACTTCTAGGACATGAACATTTGTTTCATTCCTCAGGTTTGGGAAATTTTCATCCATGATTTGTTCAACAATATTTTCTAGGCTTCTCTCTCTCTCAACTCCTTCAGGGATTCCAATAATTCTGATATTGGAGCGTTTCATGGCATCATTCATTTCCCTTATTCTGTTTTCTTGGGATTTTTAGTTGTTTGCTCCAAGACTTCTCTTGCTCCTCCTTCTTATTCCATCTGTCTTCTAAATCACTGATACGATCTTCAGGTTCACTTACTCTGGCTGTTAGCATATTTAAATTAGATTGCATCTCATCTAAAGCCTTTCTAAACTCAGCTTTCACTTCTGTTACTATGGCTTCCACTTTGAGACTAATGTTCTTTTCTAAATTGACTATTGCTTGGACTCTTGCTGCCCTGAATTCCATATCTTTCATATTGTTTATGTTCATTTCCAGTAATTCTGTGACCGAGGTTGCAGTCTCAGGGTTCTTATTCTGTTGGGTGTTCCTTCTCCAAGTCATTGTGGCGAGGAGTGCTTGAGGGGGAGTATGGCTAGATATATCAGCCACTATCTAGGTGGATTGGTCGTTAGAAGGTTTTGGAGCAACCAGAGTTCATCACCGAAAAGGAGGAGAAAGAAAAACGAAAACAGAAGAGAGGAAGCAAGAAAAGACACCCCTGCCAGAGCGGGGCCCTGTGGTAGGATTTATATGGTACAAAACCGTTACAGGGTAACGAAAAGGGTTATTAAGGCTGAATAAAGAGATCAAAAAGCAAAGCCCAACCTATATGACCCCCAAGACCAGTATTTATATAATATAAAAGCAAAGACAATTACACAGACACCCACTGACAAACTAGAGTGGGATGGTGAGGGCAGACACTCCTTGTGGGCAAGGAATGCGTTTCAGATGCTCCCGAGTTTGTCTTGTTATTGTTGGAGGAGCCCACTTTCAAAAGATATAGGGCGATTAGAACTGGTTGTATATAGGGGTAGTATTGAATAGGGATGTGGGATTGACTTGAAGCTTGTATCTACTTGTACACCTAAAAGAGAGAATAAAAGAAAGAGGAGAGAAGAAAGGGCAAAACAGAGAGAGCGAACAGGGAAATAAGAGGCAACATCAAAAGCAGAAAATACAGGAGTGTGCTTGAAAAAATTTCAGGGTAAAAAAGAGAAAAAAATAAAATAAAATAAAATAAAATAAAATAAAATAAATAATAAAAAAATAAAAAATGTTATGGGGTGTTGTATTGGGTATCACGTTGTGATAAGAAGGGGGCTATAAATTGAAAGAAGAAAAACCGTGAGAATGTATTTTTAAGCTTAAAGTGGAAGCTTTAAAAGTAAAAATAGAAAAAAGTTTAAAAAAGTAAATGAGGTGGAAAACTGTATCAATGAGTTGTAGGGCTCTTGGTACTTGTAGTCAGTGCCAGGAGTTTAATAAATTGCCTTTCTCCGATTTGGGGTTTTGCATTGGAATGTTGTCCTCCTGAGCTTCTGGCTTGCTTTCTGGGGGCGGGGCCTGCTGTTCCGTTTCAGTCCTTCTACCTGGGCTGAGTCTCTCAGCCCCCTTGCTGGTCTCCACGGTGACCAGGTTATCAGGTTACAATACTCTGGTATGGGAGCGTTGTTCTTTTATGTCCTTTTTTTCAGCTGTTGAGGAAGTCAGGTTGGGGCAAGATGTCTGTGCCCAGTCCTCCCTCCCAGAGAGAGCCTCTACACAGAGAGGGGCTCTTTCCAGCCTCCCGGTTGGCAGTCTGTCACAGCTGGGCTGGTGCAGACAATGTATTGATTTCTGCCCCCACCCCCACTTGTCATTTCACTCCCGCACCTCAAAGCCACAACTCCTTTTGAATCGCGTGACTTTGTCTGCGCCCTGGGACCCGCAGCCTCTCAGGTCCCTCACAAGTCTGTAAAAACGTCTTCCCTGGGGAAGTCTGCGCCTGGCCCACGGTGTGGAGAGAAATGGGAGAGAAAGGCAGCGGCGTAAAAATAGAATCCAGGCCTGCTGCTTTCGGGGCAGCTTTTGTGGCTCCGGTGGCGGCGGCATGCCCGGGTGCCAGGCGGCGCATGGCGCGTCGGGGTGCCAGGCGGAGGGAAAAGAAAAAAAAAATTTTAAAGTCTCCTTGCCTTGCCCTGGGCTCCGCTGTGTTCCCGTTCTGTCTAGCCCCGATTCAGGCCGTAATCTGCTGTTATTCCTCACTCACAGAGCACTTTCGTTTCGGGGTATTTGCTTTCAATGGTTCAGCTCTGCGAGCTTCCTCTCCCACTCCCCTCTCTCTGGGGGCAGCCTCCAGACAGTCTTATTTGTTTCTACCTTTTTGCCGATGGTCCTTGTCTCCCGTGGTGTTCCAGAATTGCAAAATATCACATTTCAGGCTGATTTCATGGGTGTTCACAGTGGTCTTGTAGTGTTTTTTTTTTTTTTTTGCTGGAATTCAGCTCTCTTCAGGGAACTCCCCGCAATGTGGTCCCCTGGCCTTCCGCCATCTTCACTCCCCCCATAAATCCTCCCTCTTGACCAAACCTTCTGATAGTTCTGTCCTTTTTTCTTAAAAGGCAAAGCAATGAAACTTTTGTTGTCATAAATCTGAAATAAAATCAGTTTACCTCTTTGTCTTGCATGACATGACTTCATTTTTTGGTGAATTGAACTTGATATTATACATTTCTTTTTAACATTTTTGCTTGTTCTCCCTCTCCCCCTTTTTTGTTTACTAGTTTTGTTTTTACTTTGGCTCTGGAATGTACTTCTATGTCAGCCTCTTTTAAAATGAGTTTGGAAAACAATTTGGCAAAACCAATTCAATTATTAAAGTAGCAGGCATTTCCCTTTTCAGTTATTTTGTCATATAGTCATGACCAATATCTCAACTTCCAGAAAGAATCAGATACATATATGCACAGATTTCTGGCCCATCATATTTTTTGCAGATTCAAAATAATGAGGCACAATTAGAAACATTCTTATTTAATGGTGGTATTACTGCTCTGAACATGATCTGGGCACATGATCCAAGTGGGCATTTCAGTTCTTTTGAAATGAGTTTTCCATTGGGTGAATATCTGATAAATTTCTCCTTTTATGGAGGTTCCCATTGACCAGATGTTGAAGAAGATGAGATATGGCTAGGGATCCAAAAGTCACATAATTTCTCATTTTTTAGTACATTATTCCTGCCTTGACTTTCCTATTACTTCATTTGAAATCTTTCCACATTTTTCTTCATTTCTTTCACTCTAAAATTTGTGATATTGATGGGCATTGTTAATAAACTTCATTCGAATCGAATTTCTTAAAAATAGGTGTAAACCAGGGCACCTGGGCAACTTGGTTAAATGTCCAACTCTGGGTGCCAGCTCAGGTTATGATCTCAGGGTTGTGGGATCAAATCTTGCATTGGGCTCCATGCTCAAGGCAGAGTATGCTTGTCCCTATTTATCTACTCCTCTCCCCACTTGCTCTCCCTCTTTCAAATAAACAAACAAACAAATAAATAAATAAACCTTTAACATAAAAAAAACTTTTAAAAATATGTATAAACAAGAGTTCTAATGCACAAAAGTTGGCTATAAAAGTCTTCAGGGTGTTGGAAACTGGTGACAGGAATTCTCCAGACAACTGTAACATAGCAGGCCTAGAGAAAAAACAGAGTTACTGGAGATCAAAAGGCTCTGATAAAGAAGTCTGGGACCGTGATAATAAAATACAAGCATGTTTAAACATATAGAGAAAATATTCATATAATTAAGGAAGAGTGCTGGTTGAGGTAAAGAAAAGTAGAGTATATAGAAATGAAGACAATCATTAACTCAAACAAAACCCAAACCCTCTGGTCAGAGATAAAGCATGAACAAAGAATAAACTATAAGGCTGGGTTGAGACTAGCTTTTAGTACAGCCAAAATGACTTGTACATTGAACTTATTTAAGATATAATAGTGATAGAATGAAACTATGTTGGATGTTGGAGGTTAAGGAGATATATATATATGGTATGTGGTACAAGATTGATGAAAGTTTAATCTTCATCATACAAAACAGATAGTCATTAGAAAAATGGCATCAGACAGGGTCCAATAAGGAGATAGAAACACCAACTGAAAGTCAGACCGCTGAGGAAGAAGCACTTCCCTGACAGCTTTGGTTTCTCTGAGCTTAAATTTATAGCCTTTATGGGAGCCATAAATATGAGCCAATGAAATTTCTCTTCAAGAGAGTACTTGCTCTGGGAACACATTTGGCTGACGGGTTCTGGTATAGGATGCCTTGAGTAGAAAGTTGCCTTAGACTGGAGTAAACAGCTTTGAGAAAGTCTCAGCCAACTCCATAGGGAGCTTTACTGCAAAAAATGTTCATGGAAGGGTCCTGTGCCAACCAACTGGTCAGAAATGATGAGTTCTTATACTGCTATCATGTTCAGTCATTGATTAGTGGTTGTCTACAAAGATCATATCCTGCAGAACTACAGTACAATGCCTTTTCAGATATTGAGTGTATGTGATTCTGGTATTTACAGAAATTTGGAGATATAAATTTGGGAGTTGGTATTACATTCATTATATTTAGCATGAAAAGAGTAGAGTCAGACATATGGAGAGAGTATTGAACTCTGAGATGGAGCAAATTTTGAAATAGGAGAGAAATCAGGACTGTGTGGTATCATAAACCCAAGTGAAGCATGCAGTGGCCCACTTTGTCAAATGCTGGTAAGAAATGGAAAGATTAAAGAAAAAAAAGATCATTGAGTAGGTCAAGAAAGGATTGGAGGAAAACTTAGATCACTCTGTTGTAAATATCTTTGTTGTATCTTTGTTGTAAAGATAATTGGGAGGCATATGGAAAGGGATGTGGGCAAAAAATGTTTTTATTTTAAGTGTTTATTTTTTAACTTAAGAAGAGAGATCCTGTAACATAAGAACATGTTTACTGATGGGGATGATCATGCAAGAAGGAAAAATATGTGATACTGAGAAAAAAGAATAGTTGTAGGACAAGAGACCTTGAATAAGTACCAGGGACTCAGGATCCAGTGCACATGGAGTTACTGATTATATTTTGGACTTATTTTTTTTTCCTGTAACAGACAAGAAATTGGAATATATGAGCACAATGCAGGCAGATTAGATGTGGTGTTGGAAGCTTGCAGGTGTTTTCTTCTGATTGGTGCTGGTTTCTTAATGAACTAGGGAAAAAAGAAGTGGTGTTAAGAGATTTGAGTAGAGACAAGAGAGTGATAATTAATAGTCTGAGGAAAACTAGAAGATTGTAGAGCTGTTCATGTATACCAATTTTGCACTCAATGTGTGTGTGTGTGTGTGTGTGTGTGTGTGTGTAAGTTCAAATATTTCAATGTCTTTGGGGAATCACTGTACAGAATTGTAACTGAAGCCTGGAAGGTCAAATGGTTTGTACAAGATTAAAAATCTAGGTAGTACCCATATTTTAACTTAAATCCAAGGCTCTTATTCCAGTGTTCTTTCTTATCAAACATTTCTGTATATTTCACTTGTGTTTTTGTTTTTGGTATTTCCTGTTCAGATGTTCAAACTTCTGCTCAGTATATACCTTTTCATGTAGAGAAGGCTTTCTCCCAATGTCTACTCTGAAACATAGACATTCTTTTTTTTTAAGATTTTATTTGTTATTTATTTGACAGAGAGAAGCACAGCGAGAGAGGGAACACAATCATGGGGAGCGAGAGAGGGAGAAGCAGCCTTCCCACCTAGCAGGGAGCCCAATGCTGGGCTCAATCCTGGGACTCCCAGATCATGACCTGAGCCAAAGGCAGACATTTAATGGATGAGCCACCCAGGCGTCCTTGAGCATAGACATTCTTGCAAAAGTCAAAATGTTTTCTTCAAGGAATGGTCCTGTAAGAAGAAATTCTACAAAAAAAAACAACAACAACAACAAACAAACAAACAAAAAAACTTGCTCCCCAAATACATTACAAACACAAGCAATAGACATCCAAATTGGAATGTATTCTAAAACAGATGCGTAGATGGAGATATTTTAGGGTTGATGAGTTCTGATATTTACCAACTAGTATTAAATCATGTAGGAGGGACAACATAATGTAAAATAAAACATTTCAATATATAAGAGGAGATGATAATTCACAGTCTAAGAGTTATTCCACATTTACGAAGGACATATTCAAAAAATACAAGATAGTACATGCAATAGAATCCATACTGGGCTTGAAATGATTAAGTAGAATAAAGAAGTTGAATCGCTATGTTGTACGTCTGAAAGTAATGTAACATTGTGTATCAACTATCTTCAACTGAAAAAGAAAATTAAAGAAGAGCCAAAGTGAAGCTATTACAGGGTAACAAGAAATTTATTATCACATCATTTCCTCATACCCCATCCTTATTTAAAAATGAGAAATGTTGGGGTGCCTGGGTGGCTCAGTCATTGGGCATCTGCCTTTGGCTCCGGTCATGTCCTGGAGTTCTGGGATAAAGCCCCGCATTGTGCTCCCCTCTCAGTGGGAAGCTGTTGCTCTCTCCGCAGCACTGGTGCGTTGGAAGGATAACTGGACCAGCCTTTTATCCTCTGGGGGCTGAGCGAGATGGTAAGTGTCGATGGCCCGGCCACCCCCCTGAAACCGGGAAAGAAACCACACAGAGCCGGGAGTTGAGTCAGCCCTGAAGGTGCAACAATCTCAGCTTTATTGTATCAGAGACACAGTTATATAGAGAGGAAAGGAGGGGGTAAAAGTAGCAGGGGCCAATAGGAGCTCCTTAGTGGCTATCACTAAGGCCTTTGGCAGATTTCAGGCCGGACTGCTGGGTGGGGCTAAGTTCGCCAGTCTGCCTGCGGGCTAAGAGCCGAGGGCGGGAAGATTTTGCTAGGTCAAGTACAGGGAAGTATTCCAGAGAAGCCCAAGAGGCCACCCCAGCCTATTTCCACTAATGGCCGCAAACTAGCGGGCGCCAGGAGATCCCAACAGGAAGCCTGCTTCTCCCTCTCTCACTCCCCCTGCTTGTGTTCCCTCTAGCTGTGTTTCTCTCTGTCAAAAAAATAAAATTAAAAAAATAAAAATAAAGATGAGAAATGTGAGGCCCAGAAAAATGTAATAATGTTCACAATGTTTACAGAAGCTAATTAGGGGAAGAACTGGAACTAGAGATCTGAGTTCAGTACTCTTATTTCAGGATCCTTTCTACTATAATATGTGTTATTGTAGGAGAAAACTGAACTGCATATTTAGCAACCTGTATGTGTGTATATGCAAATTTGTGTTGTTGAAAGGCTATGACTATTAGGGTATTGCCCTGAATATAGATCAGTGACAACATTTTTTTTTAGTGACATTTTTTGAATCTCATTTCTGTTCCTTGTTAGCTGTGCCATTATGAGTAGATTTCTTCTCTCTGAGCATTAATTTCCTCATTAGTTAATTAAGAGGCTTGTTAGAAAAATCAAATTAGATCATATAAGAATTTGTAGCTTATTTTTGGTAAAATTTTGGATGCTCAATAAATATCTGCTCATTTTACCTTTTCATTTTCCTATTTTGTATTGAAGGGATATAATAGAGAGACAAGTGTCTGCACAAATATAGTGAAGTAAACCCTCTGTTCCTTTTGCCAAGTGTATGTTGAGAAGGACTTTTTCCCCCAGAACATACACTCTTTCAAAGAGTGAGAATGTAGAGTCCTAACTTGTTAAACTTTTTCCTTAGTAAGCATCCAGACATGGAAAGAAATATCTGAAGGAGCTGATTTTCTGAAAGTGCAGCAAAAAACTAAAGTGTCTTCTTTATACCAGCAAGAAGGGAATCCCAATATTGATTGACCATGAGAATCACGTATAAAACTTAAAAGATAAGATTACTGGCATCTTTATTGGATTAATATTTCCTTGGGGTCAAGAAATCTATACGTTTTATAAAACTCTTCAGTTCACACATGGTCTAAGGGGTTTTTCTTGTTCAAACTGAAAAGTATTTTTGAGCTCCATTTGATAATTACATTTCATACGGTAAAAGAGTGTGTGTGTGTGTGTGTGTGTGTGTGTGTGTGTGTGTGTGTGTGTGTTTGTGTGTGTGTGTAGAGCAACTGGACCCGAGATTAAAGTAAGGAAATATTGAGCTGGAAACAAAGAGAACTAGATGAAGATAGAACTTGACAATTACTGTGTTAGAGAGAGACATAGAGACTGCCTCTAGTATTTTTCTAGGAGAAATAAAATTAAGTGGGTGCTTATGGATATAAGGAAGATTTTCTTTTTTAAAATATTTTATTTATTTATTTGACAGAGAGAGAGATCACAAGTAGGCAGAAAGGCAGGCAGAGAGGAGGAAGGAGGCTCCCCACTTGAGCAGAGACCCTAATGCGGGCCTTGTTCCCAGGACCCTGAGATCATGACCTGAGCTGAAGGCAGAGGCTTTAACCCACTGAGCCACCCAGGCACCCAATGAAGATTTTCTCAATAAGGAAATAAATCTGGCTCATTTATAATATGAAAACCAGCCAGTTCTTAGATGAATTTTATGGCTGCCAATCTGAATTTCTGTTGTACATACAGGATGGAGATTTGCATATTTTCTAATTTACCAAGGACCTATTCTTATTTTCATTGTAATATCTTGATCATGCCAAGCCACTCAAAGAGATGACATTCTGGTAGTAAACAGAGAGAATCTTATCAGGCATTTGCTGGAAATGATACTTCCTTCCACTTATGGATTGTACTACTTATGGAAGTACAATACATGATTTTCAGTAATTGTGGAGAAATTGTGCTTCTTATGCAGCAAATAAATATACAAATGTATTTATTAACAGCCAAATGTCATTGGATAAGGACTATTACTTTCAATTTATTTCAGAAGTTGTATGTTTTTCAGAAACTTATGAAGAGCAAATTATAAATCTTTTGACTTCTTTCTCATGCTCGACCTAAAGATTTCATCAAACATCACACTATGTTATTTTTTTCCAATTTTCATAAAACAGAAATTACACGTTCTTTTCAAGGCAAGCTAGGACTAATATGCTCCTGAAAATTGCATTCAAATGAATGAATGAATGAATTTAAATGAATGGAATTTTATCAAAATGTGCAAACTGGAGCTTAGTATATTTTGATAAAATGCTATTCATTTGAATGAAAATGTCAGGGAAAATATGAATTAGCCTTAGTTTTCCTTTAAAAGAAGACATTAGGGCGCCTGGGTGGCTCAGTGGGTTAAAGCCTCTGCCTTCAGCTCAGGTCATGATTTCAGGGTCTTTGGATCGAGGCCCGCATCAGGCTCTCTGCTCAGCAGGGAGCCTGCTTCCTCCTCTGTTCCCTCTGCCTGCCTCTCTGCCTACTTGTGATCTCTCTGTCAAATAAATAAATAAAATCTTTTTAAAAAAATAAAAAAAAATAAAAAATAAAAGAACACATTATTTCTGCTTTATAAAAACAGGAAGAAAAGTAGAAGCTAGAGAGCATTATGTAAGCAAAATAAGTCACTCAGAGAAAGACAAATACCATATGATTTCACTCATAAGTGGAATTTAAGAAACAAAACAAATGAGCAAAGAGTAAAGAGAGAGGTAGGGCAAGAAATAGACTCTTAACTACAGAGGGCAAACTGATGGTTACCAGAAGGGTGGTGGGTGGGGGAATGGGTTAAATAGATGGTAGGGATTAAGGAATGCATTTGTGATTGTGATGAACACTGGGTATAGCATGGAAATGCTGAATCACTATATTGTACACCCAAAACTAATATTACACTGTACCTTAACTAACTGGAATTTGTTAACTAACCGGAATTTAAATAAAAACTTTAAAAAAGCACTACTTCAATTAAAAAAAAACAAAGAAAATAATATATTTCTTCTTGGATGTTGTTAAATGATGTTCATCAAAAGAAATTTATTTCACTAAATATTTTTATTCCAGTATAACTGTTTCTAAAATTTTAAGAATTTTACAAGTCATAAAAGTATGCTAACTTAAATACACTTAGTATGTCTAGAATTCTTCAAATGTAATGCATCTTTAAAAAAATTCACTTATTTTAAAAATTCTTGAAATGTTCAGACACATACATTAAGTTAACCATTTGTTTGCAATTAAAGTGATAGTTAATAAATAGTGGGTAGTTAAGATTAAAGGTTTGTTTGTTTTTCTTTCCCTTGCATTTGTATCCAGGGCATGTTTGAAAAGTCAAGGCATATATTTGTGGCTATAGTCCCTTAACTTCTCCCTTCTTCCTCAATTGTAGTATATTCTCCTAGCCAATTTATGGCTTCATTTCCATCTTTTGCCTGTCCGTACTTTGTGTTTGATCATCTTACTAACAATACCTGGAACTCCTTTCTCTTGTCTCTTTGTCCTGGTGCCAACTTTCTGGAAGAGTTGAAAATGTTGACTGAATAAATTCAGCTACTTTTATACCGACACTGCTTCAAGGTTTCTAGGTGTTTGGGGAGGGGAATCAGATACCCTTGTATCACTGGGTGATTACTATACTAAAAAGCACCCCAAAACTTAATGACTTATAATAATGATTTTTTAAATAATGACCTTTTATTTAATTTATAAAACAGAGTGTTGGTAATTTAGTCCAGGCTTGGTCAACAGCTTCTTCAGTCCTTGACTGGGTTCCCTCATAGATATGAGGTCGGCTTTAGGTCAGTAAAGTATCCCTGCTTTTGGGGATTGGATGACTCTCCCCTGGAGCAATGGGAGATAGAGGACAACTAGAAATCATGTATCTCATTATCTATTAGAGTATCCTGGACTTGTTCACATGGTGGCAGCAGGGTTCCAGGAGGGATAGTGGATGTCTGCAAGGTCTCTTGAAACCTAAATTCAGAAATGAATCAATCATTTATGAAGGACATCATTAGTCAAAATAAATCACAAGGTCAGTCAAGATTCAAAAATTGAAGAAACGAACTCCACCTTTTGATGGAAGAAAATGCAGTGTTACATTGCAAGAAGAGCAAGTATAGATAAGAATGGAAGTTTGGGGCCATGTTTGTGGCTTCTACTGTCCTGAAAATTGGAACTTCTACAAAAAGAGGGTCTCTAAACTCAGCTAGTTTTCCTTTGGTGGTTAATGATCTTTTTACTTATTCCTAAACAGCTCCTAGTCACACTTCTCATGAAAGCTGGTCAAAGTTTTATAATTCTCCCTTAACCTCTCTGCATGTCTTTCACTTATACAACAGCAAACCCCTTGTATCACAGATAAAATAAAGGTGGTTATTTGGGAACCTCATAAATTTCCCTGTATATCTAAATTTAATTATTATATTGTTATAACCACATTTCTCCTTTTCTCTATAGCTTCAGAGGAAAAAGGATATATCTTTTTTGTCTAAAATTAAAATGGCATGTGTTCTGTTCCAAAGCTTCCAACATTCTTCATTATCTTTTTATTCTTATGTATTTAGTTGTATCCACTGCTTCTATCTTCCCATCTTACCAGTGTGTTTAAATGTCCTCCATCTTAAATTCTTTTAGGAGCCTATATTTCTTTCAAACTTCTACCCTTCCTATCTTGGTCATTGGTACCTGCTAATTGTCAAAACCAGTGCCTTATTTCTATTCCTTTCAACTTGATTTTTTTACAGCATTGAACACAGTTTATTCTATTATTCTTCAAATAATTCTCCCGTTGGTTTCCCTATTTGGTACTATTTTTTATTTTCCTTTTATCACTCTGAACATACTTTTCAACTTCTCATTGCCAATTCCTCAACTTTTGGAGTTTTCTAGGATTTACTACTTGATTCTCTGATTATATATATAATATATATATGTTCATATATATATTCAACCTAGGTTATCCAAATTATTCACATGACATCATCTACCACCAACAAGCTGATGGCTCTTCAAACAGAAGCTTATATCATATACTAAATTTTAGACTCATATATCCAGCTGGCTACTTTACATCTTGGAATAGATATTTCAGAAGATATCTTTATTTAGTATGTCTAAAACAGAAGAAATTATCTTCTATTCTAAATATGACCTTCTTCCTACATTATCAAACTTGATTAATAGTGTCACCCATCCGGGGCGCCTGGGTGGCTCAGTTGGTTAAGCGACTGCCTTCGGCTTGGGTCATGATCCCGGAGACCCGGGATCCAGACCCGCGTCTGGCTCCCTGCCCTGTGGGAGGCCTGCTTCTCCCTCTCTCACTCCCCCTGCTTGTGTTCCCTCTCTTGCTGTGTTTCTCTCTGTCAAATAAATAAATAAAATCTTCAAAAAAATTTAAAAAAAAGTGTCACCCATCCATTTAGTCTTAGAAGCTATAAAACTGAAACTCACCTCAACTTTTCTTTCTTTCATTCTACCTCTCACCACCAATTCTTGTGTCTTCTATCTGAGATGTTACCCACTTATGACCTCTACTTAACCACTTCATTTTTAGTGATATAATGATGTGGACTTAAAAAATATATAAAATTTTAGATGGCAAATTAAATCAGTGGGGGAAATGAAACATGAGAGGCTTTGGACAGAGAAACAAACAGAGGGACTTGGAGGGAAGGGAGTGGGGGGATGGGAAAGCCTGGTGGTGGGTACTGAGGGCACATATTGCATGGCGCAATGGGTGTGGGGCATAAACAATGAATCTTGGAACACTGAAAAAATAAAATAAATTTAAAGTCAAAAAAATAAAATAAAATAAAATAAATCTTGAAAGAAATGGCAACATAGAGATGTTTAAATAGAGAGGAAGTTGCATTTCATATCATATATATTAAAATGCATTATGGACATATTAAATGCTTAAATCTAAAAAAAATAAATCCATAAAATAGCAATACAAATATACAAGTGAATATTATTTGATCTTGAGATAAATACAGAATTTTTGAGCATAAACCTGAAGGAAAATATTGCTCAAATTGCAATTTAAACATTTTAAACTATTATTTTTGGGAATCACTAAAGGAAAATTAAATGTTATTAAAAGTAGAAATGTTTGCTATTTATAAGGCAGATATTTTGTTACTATACCTATCTGTAACTAAAAGGTGAACATCATTAGAAAATATGAGATGAATGTCATGAAGAAAATAAGGTATCTAAATAAGTAAGAAACATAGAAAAATTATTTCACGAATTATGGAATGTATTACTAGCTGTTTACTAAAGGCTGTTTTCCTCTTTTTCTGGAGCAAAAATTTAGATTATATTCTTCACCCTCTCTGAAGTTAGGTATGATCATGTGATCTCTGCATGTCTTTCACTTATACAACAGCAAACCCCTTGTATCACAGATAAGCTTTCTTCCATAGAGTATAAGCAGAAAATGTTTATCTCTTTAAATCTAAACCTATTTGGAGGGTGGAGGCAAGATGGCAAAGAGTAGGGGACCTCATTTCATCTGGTCCCTCAAATTTAGATGGATATCTATCAAACCATTCTGACCACCCATGAAATCAGACTGAGATGTAAGAAAATATAACTGGGACTCTACAAGCATAAAATGACTGCTTTTTGCAAGGTAGGAGGTACAGAGCTGTATATCTGTGGGGAAATATTGGAAGATAAATGGAGGGGGGAGGGAGCCTCCATAAGCTGGCTACTGGAAAGTGATGTAACAGGGCACCTGGCTGGCTCAGTCCTTAAGCATCTGCCTTCAGCTTGGTCATGATCCTGGAATCTCAAGGTTGAGCTTCGCATTGGGCTCCCTGCTTGGCAGGAAGCCTGCTTCTTCTTCTCTCATTCCCCCCATTTATGTTCCATCTCTAGCTGTGTTTCTCACTGTTACATAAATAAAATCTTAAAAAGAAAAAAGAAAGTGAAGTAACACTGTATTGCAAAATCTGAACCCTTAGAAATCTTCTCCAATGAGACATTCCTTTCTGAAAGAGGCTCAAGGGATAAAAAGGACAGAATTTTAGGTGGATCATTGTGGTTTCAGGATCCCAGGATACAGAGAAAGAAAGGAGGGGCCTGAATGGATAAAGTGCCCAAATGGTGGAGCAGGGAATCTGGTTATGGTCATTGAGCCCAAGAGGGACTCTTAGCTTGGGTTGCCATAAACTATGAGCTGGGTGGCCTGGAGACCACTCTGCCTGAGCACCCTGGAAAGGACTGGAATGTGCAGGCCATTTACCATACCCTGGGAGAGGTGAAACAACTACACTCATGACTGGGCAACAGTTCTCAGGGTGGTGGCAGCCTTGGAAAGGACAGTAAGGCAGCACTCAGCTGTGATCTGGGAATAGCAGAGAAAGGTACTGGGGCTAGCCTGAAACCACTCACAGTCTAAAATACACAAAAAGTAATAGTGCTGGCTGGTCCCTGGGAATCCCCCTGGAAGGACTGCAGTGGACATACACTGCAAGGGTCTGTAGACTTTGGCACACACAGAAATGGAGACTGTTTGACTGTTTGACCCAGAGGGTTTATTGAAGTGGGGGGCCCCGATCTGGAGATAGGAGCTCAGCCATTTTTGTTCTGACTCTCTGAAGAGGCACAAAAAGCCACCAGGGAACAAAACCACACAGATGACCAGCTTACACTGAGTCCATCCTCCTGACAAGGGATGGGGCAACTTCACCCAGATAAAGATACCTGAGAACTAGCACAACAGACCCCTCCCCCAGAAGACAGACTGGGAGAACAGGTAGACTACAACTGGTGGATCCTACAGGACTGTTAAATGCCAGTGCCAGGGCAAAATACTATATTGAACTCCAGGTGTTTTCACATAATTGATTGATTTTTCAGTCTAAAATTTTCCATTTCTTTTTTTTTTACCCTTTTCCTGTTGTTATTTTACCAACTTATGTTTTTAAGTTAATTTTAACTTTTTAAAACATCTACATTTTATATATATATATGCTTCATTTTGTCCTTTTTTCACTCTGTTCAATTGCTTGTGTGTGTGTGTGTGTGTGTGTGTGTGTGTGTGTGCACACGCACCCATGTGTGCACACACATAAGTTTTGTTTTCTTTGTAATTTTGGGATGTAATGTCTTCTAACACACACCAAAATTCAATCAAGAACAAATGGAGCACCCCCTTTTGTCCACCTTTTGAGA
This sequence comes from Spilogale gracilis, assembly GCA_004023965.1. NCBI lineage: Eukaryota > Metazoa > Chordata > Mammalia > Carnivora > Mephitidae > Spilogale > Spilogale gracilis. Next base: position 56,487 of record PITA01006173.1, read on the forward strand.
TTATAATCTCTCTTTCTCCCCTTTTTAATTGTTTTGTTCCATCTTGATTTTGTTTGCTTTTCTGTGGTAGTTTCTGACCACTTCAGATTTTTCTAGAGTGTATTTTGCTTGGGTCATGGCTGATAGTTTGGATTCTGTTTATTGTCTCACCCATCCTCCTCTGGGATAAATTACTAGAAGGATGAATTCACAACAAAAGAAAGAACCAGAGGCAATATTCTCTGTCACAGAGCTAATAAATATGGACATAAGTTAGATGTCAGAAATGGAATTCAAGATAGCAATCGAAGTTAATAACTAGGTTTAAAGAAAACATATAAGTGACAGAGGAGAATCTCTAATGGTGGAAATGAGATCTAATCAGGATTAATTTTAAAATGCTATGAATGAGATGCTGTCTAAATTGTATGACCTAACAGCAAGGATTAGTGAGGCAGAAGGGAGAATAAGTGATGTAGAGGACAAGGTGATATAAAGGAAGGAAGCTGAGGTAAAGACAGAAAGATAACTAATAGACCATGAGGAAATGCTTTGATAACTTAATTATGCCTTGAAACAAACCAATGTCCAAATTAGTGGGATCCCTGAGGTGGTGGAGAGATAGAGAGGGTCAGAAGGTATATTTGAGTAAATCATGGCTGAGAACTTCCTTAATCTGGGGAAGGAAACAAGTTTTCATGTCCAAAAGGCAGAGAGGACTCCTCCAAAAATCAATAAAAATAGATCAACACACTGATATATAATCATGAAGCTTGCAAACCTTAGAGAAAAAGAAGCTATCCTGAGAGCAGCTAAGGAAAGGAGGTTACTTACATATGGACAGAAGAACATCAGAATAACATCAGACCTATCCGCAGAAACCTGGCAAACCAGAAAGGATGGGCAAGATATACTCAGGGTACTAAATGAGAGGAATATACAGCCAAGAATACTTTATCCATAAAAGCTCTCATTCAAAATACAAGGAGAGAGGAAGAGTGTCAAGGACAGACAGAAACTGAAAGAATATGTGAACACCAAGCCAGCCCTGCAAGAAATATTAAAGAGGATACTGAAAGAGAAGACAGATCCCAAGAGAAACATAGACAAGAAAGAAACAGAGACAATCCAGAGAAACAGATACTTTTCACGCAATACAATGACAGTAAATTCACATTTTTCAATACTGTACATGCAAATGGGTTAAATGTTTCAGCCAAAAGATCCATAGTATGAGATTGGAAAAAAGCCAAGAACCATCCTTATGTTATCTACAAAAAACACATTTTAGACCTAAAGACACATCCCAGAATGAAAGTGAGGAGGTGGAGAACCAATTACCATTCTAATGGACCTCAAAAGAAACCTGGGGTAGAAATCCTCACATCAGAAAAATTGGATATTAAGCCAAAGACATTATAAGTGTTATAGAAGAATGCTATATCATATTTAATGAGCCTGTCCAACAAAAAGATCTAAAAATTGTACATAGCTATGCCTGCAACATAGGCACAGCCAATTCTATAAACCAATAATAACCAAAGTAAAGAAACATATAGCTAATAATACATTAATAGTAGGGGACTTCAACACCCCACTCACAACAATGGACAGATCATCTAAGAAGATCAACAATGAAACAAGGGCTTTGAATGACACCCAGGACCAGATGGACTTTCTAGATATATACAAAACATTCCATTCTAAAATAATAGAACACTCATTTTTCCTGAGTGCACATAGAACTTCTCCAGAATAGATCACATATGGGAATCACAAATAAGATCTCATCTGATACCAAAAGATTGAGATTATTCTCTGTGTATTTTCAGACCACAAAGATTTGAAACCGGAAATCAATCACAAGAGGAAATTCCGAAGGAATGCAAACACTTGGAGGTTAAAGATGATCCTACTATAGAATGAATGAGTAAACCAGAAAATTAAAGAAGAGCTTAAAAAATTCATGGAAACTATCAAAAAAATTCATGGAAACTAATAAGAATTGAAAACACACCAGTTCAAAACCTCTGGGATACAGCAAAGGCAGTTCTAAGAGGGAAAGACATTGTAATCCAAGCTTCTCTCCAAAAATTAGAAAAGACTCTCAATAAACAAGCTAATCTGGTGTCTAGGTGGCTCATAGGGTTAAGCCTTTGCCTTCAGCTCAGGTCATGATCTCAGGGTCCTGGGATCAAGTCCCACATTAGGCTCTCTGCTCAACAGGAAGACTGCTTCCCCCTCTTTGTCTGCTTGCCTCTCTGCCTATTTGTGATCTCTCCCTCTGTCAAATAAATAAATACAATCTTAAAGAACAAAACAAAAAAACCCCAAAATAACAGCAACAACAACAACAACAACAACAACAACAACAACAACAACAAGATACCAAGCTAATCTTACACCTGAAGGACATGGAGAAAGAGCAGCAAAGAAAGTCTAAACCAAGCAGGGTAAAAGAAATAATAAATATTAGAAAAGAAATCAATGAAATAGAAACTAGAAGAACAGTAGAACAGATAAATGAAATTAGAAGCTGGTTCTTTGAAAGAATTAATAAGATCAATAATCCTCTGGCCAGACTTATCCAAAACAAAAGAGAAAGGACTCAAATTAATAAAACCATGAATGAAAGAGTAGAGATCATGATCAAAACCGAGGAAATAAAGACAATTTTCAGAACATATTAAAAGCAAATTTATGTCAACAAATTAGGCAATCTGGACAAAACAGATGCATCCCTGGAAACTTAAAAACTACTAGACTGAAACTGGAAGAGGTAGAAAAGCTGAGCAGATCAACAGTCAGCAAGAGAATTGAAGCAGTAATCAAAAACCTACCCCCCCCCAAAAAAAAGAGTCCAGGGCCACATGGCTTCCCAAGGGAATTCTACTAAACAATTGAAGAAGAAATCATGCTTATTCTACCGATGGTGTTCCAAAAAATAGAAATGGAAGAAAACTTCCAAACTTGTTCTATGAGGCCAGCATTACCCTGATCCCAAAACCAGACAAAGACCCCATCAAAAGGGAGAATTACAGATGAATATCCCTGATTAATATAGATGTCAAAATACTCAGCAAGTTCCTAACCAATAGGATCTAATAGTACACTAAAGGGATTATTCACCAAGACCAAGCAGGATTTATTCTTCAGATGCAAGTGTGGTTCAACATTTACAGAGCAATGGACATGATAGATCACATTAACAAAAGAAGAGATAAGAATCATTGATCCTAAAAAAAAAATCATTGATCCTCTCAATTGATACAGAAAAATATTTGACAAAATACAATATCCTTTCCTGATTAAAACTCTTCAGAGTGTAGGAATATAGGGAACATATCTCAATATCATAAAAACATTCTTTGAAAAGCCCACACCAAACATCATTCTCAACGGGGAAAAGCTTTCATCTCCCTTAAGGTCAGGAACACAACAGGTATGCCCACTCTTACCATTATTATTCAACACAGTACTAGTTCTAACATCAGCAATCAAACAACAAAAAGAAATAAAATGTATTAAAATTGGCAAAAAAGTTGAACTCTTTTTTACAGATGACATAATACATTATGTGGAAAACTGAAAAGACTACATTCTCAAATTACTAGAACTCATACAACAATTCAACAATGTGGCATAATACAAAATAAATGCACAGAAATCAATTGCATTTCTATACACTATCAATGTTACTGAAGAGAGATTAAGGGATTGATTTCATTTACAATAGCACCAAAAATCACAAGATACCTAGGAATAAATCTAACCAAAGAGGTAAAAGATCTATACTCTAGAAACTACAGAACACTTATGAAAGAAATTGAGGAAGAGACAAAAAGTTGGAAAAACATCCCATGCTCATGGATAGGAGGAAGAAACATTATTAAAATGACTATGCTGCCCAGAGTAAAGTACACTTTCAAAGCAATCCCTGTCAAAATATCATCAACATTTTTCACAAAGCCAGAACAAACAATCCTAAAATTTTTATGGAGCTAGAAAAGACCCCTAATTTCCAGGATATTGTTGAAAAGGAAAACCAAAGTTAGTGGCATCACAATGCCTGCCTTCAAGCTAGATTACAAAGCTGGAATCATCAAGACAGCATGGTACTGACAGGAAAATAGACACATAGATCTATGGAACAGGATAAAGCCCAGAAATGGACCCTCAGTACTAGGGTAAACTCATCTTAGACAAAGCAGAAAGAATATCCAAAGGAAAAACTATCTTCAATAAATGGTATTATGAAAATTAAACAGCCACATGCAGAAACATGAAACTGGGCCATTCTCTTCCATCACACACAGTAATAAACTGACAATGGGTGAAAGACCTAAATGTGAGAAAAGAATCCATCAACATCTTCGAGGAGAACACAGACAATAATCTCTCCAATATTGGCCACAGTGACTTCCTTCAAGATGTGTCTTTAAAGGCAAAGGAAAAAAAAGCAAAAATGAACTTTTGGGACCTCATCAAGATAAAAAGCTTCTATGCAGTAAAGGAAACAGTCAACAAAACTGAGAGGCAAACCACGGAATGGGAAAAGATATTTGCAAATGACATTGCATGTAAAGGACTACTAACCAAGGTCTATAAAGAACTTCTCAAACTCAACATCAAAAAAACAAACAATCCAGTCAATAACTGGGTGGAAGACGTGAATAGACACTTCTCCAAAGAAGACATACAAATGGCTAACAGACAGTAAAATAATATTCAACTTCAATAGCCATCAGGGAAATACAAATCAAAACCACAATGAGATACCACTTTACACCATCAGAATGGTAAAAATGAACAAGGCAGGAAACAACAAATGTTGAAGATGTGGAGAAAGGGCAGCCCTCTTACACTGTTGGTTGGAATGTAAACTGGTACAACTAATCTGGAAAACAGTATGAAGTTTCCTCAAGACGTTAAAAATAGAGCTACCCTTCAACCCAGCACTTAGACTACTAGGTATTTACCCTAAAAATAGAGATGTAGTGAAAAGAAGGGGCACATGTACCTCAATGTTTATAGCATCAATATCCACAATAGCTAAACTGTGGAAGGAAACAAGATACCTTTCAAGAGATGAATGGATAAAGAAGGTGTGGTATATTGGTGTATATATATATATATATATATATATATATATATATATATATGCAATAGAATAATATTCTGCCATCAGAAAGGATGAATACCCACCATTTGCATCAAAATGGCTGTAACTGGAGGGGATCATGCTAAGTAAAATAAGTCAAGCCGAGAAAGGCAATTATCATTTGGTTTCACTCATATGTGGAACATAAGGAATGGTGCAGAGGATGAAAGGGGAAGGGGAGGAAAACTTAATGGAAAGAAATCGGAGAGGGAGACAAACCATGAGAGACTCTGGATGCCAGAAAACAAACTGAGGTTTACAGAAGGGTGGGGTTGGGAGGATGCATTAATAGGATGATTGTATTAAGGAGGGCATGTATGGTGATGAGCCCTGAGCATTATATGCAATTAATGAATCATTGAACACTACTTCAAAAGTGATTATGTATTTTATGTTGACTAATTGAATGTATTAAAAAAATCAACAAATGTAGGTTAAAATCAAGAAATATACATAAATTTGCAAAATATAGTGATAAAGAAAATAATCTTATAAGCAGCAAGATAAAAGACGTCCTCAAATTACAAGGGAAAACCCATAAGGCTTGCTGGAGATTTCATAGCAGACACTTGCCAATGAAGATGGGAGTGACATGATAATTCAAAATTGAGTGGGAAAAATCTGCAGCCCAGAATATTCTATCCACTCAGGTTATCATTCAGAATAGGAGAGGTGGTTTCCCATAGAAGCGAAAACTAAAGTCATTCATGACTTAAAACATCCTTGCAAGAAATATTAAGTGGATTTTTCAATGGAAAAAAAGAAAATACAAAAAGTGAAAAAGGAAGAAAAGGATCAGAGAAAATCTCTAGAAATAATGGCAAAACAAGTAATAAAGGAGCAATAAATACATATCTATCAATAATTACTCTGAATGTAAATGGAATAAAACCTCCAATAAAAAGATGTAGGGTGTCAGATGGATTAAAAAACTTCCTTTTAGGGTGCCTGGGTGGTTCAGTGGGCTAAAGCCGCTGCCTTCAGCTCAGGTTATGATCCCAGGGTCCTGGGATCAAGGCCTGTGTCGGGCTCTCTGCTCAGCAGGGAACCTGTTTCCTCTGCTCTCTCTGCCTGCTTGTGATCTCTCTCTCTGTCAAATAAATAAATAAAATCTTAAAAAAACCTTCCTTTTATATGCAGCCTATAAGAGATTTATTTTAGACCTAAAGACATATCCAGATTGAAAGTGAAGAGACAGACAACATTTATCAGACAAATCTGTGTCTAAAACAAACCAGAGTAGCATCTACATATCAGAGAAACTGTACCTTATTTATTTGTTTATGTATGTATGTATGTATGTATGTATGTATGTACGTATGTATGTATTTGTCTGTTTGTTTGTTTTTGTTAACCTCTAGTGTGGAGCTCAATTCAGGGCTTGAAATAATGACCTCAGGATCAAGGCCTGAGCTGAGATGAAGAGTCAGATGCTTAATGACTGAACCACCAGGAACCCCAAGACAAACTAGACTTTAAAACAGACTGTAATAAGGCTTGGAACAGGGTGCTATATTATAATAATAAGGGCAATCTAACAAAAAGATCTAATAGTTGTAAATACTTATTCCTTCAACATGGGATCACCCAAATATATAAAACAATTAATAACAAACATAAAGGAATTAATAATACCATAACAGCAGGGGAATTTAACACCCCACTTAAATTGATAGATTGTCTAAATAAAAAAATAAACAAGGAAACAATATCTTTAAATAACACCCCGGACCAGATGGCCTTAGCAGTTATATATAGTACATTCCATCCTTAAACAGGCAGATACAAATTCTTTTCAAGTCCTCATGGAACACTCTCCAGAATAGATAACATACTCATTCACAAATGAAAAATAAAGCCTCAACAGGTACATAAAGATTGGAATCATACCATGTATCTTATCTCTGACCACAATTCTATGAAACTAGAAGTCAAGGAAGAAAAAAAAAATCAATGAAGACCATAAATACATGGAGGTCAAACAACATGTTACTAAACAATTAATAGGTCAACCAGGAAATCAAGTAAGAAATTTTAAAAAATACCTGGAAACAAGTGAAAATGAAAACACAATGGTCTGAAACTTTTGGGATGCAATAAAAATAGCTCTTAACAGGGAAGTTCATAGTAATACAGTCCCTACCTCAAGAATCAAGAGAGATTTCAAATACACAGTCTAACATTCACCTAAAGGAGCTAGAAAAAGAACAATAAGTGGAGCCTAAAACCAGCAGAAGAAGGGAAATAATAACCATTAGAGCAGAGGTAAGTGATATAGTAACAGCAACAACAACAACAAAATAGAACAGATCAATAAAATCCGGAGCTTGCTGTTCAGAAAAAAATGAATAAAATTGATAAACTTCTAGCCAGACTTATCAAAAAGAAAATAGAAAGGACCCCAATAAATAAAATCACAAATGTGAACAAAAAAATAACCAATACCACAGAAATACAAAGTTAGAAGAGAATGTTAGGAAAAATTATATGCCAAAAAACTGGACAACCTAGAAAAAAACAGATAAATTCTTAAAAACATAAACTACCAAAACTGAAACAGGAAGAAATAGAAAACCTGAAGAGACCAATAACCATCAAAGAAACTGAATTAGTAATCAGAAAACTCCCAACAAACTGAAGTCTGGGACAAGATAGCTTCCTAGACATATTCTTAAAAAAAAAAAGTTTTAGGAGTTAATAACTATTCTCAGTGTATTCCAAAAACAAAAATAGAAAAGGAAGAGAAACTTCTAAATTCATTCTATGAAGCCAGAATTGCCCTTATGCCAAAACCAAATAAAGACTCCACTAAAAAAAGAGAGCTAGAGGCCAATACTGATGAACATGGATGAAACATTCTCAACAAAATACTGCCAAACCAAATGTGCCAACAATACATTTAAAAAAAATCATTTACTATGATCAAGTGGGACTTATTCCTTGGTTGCACGTGTGTTTCAATATCCACAAATAAATCAATGTGATACAGCACATTAATAAAATAAAGGACAAGAACCATATGATAATTTAAATAGATGCAGAATAAAACATTTGAGAAAGTGTAACATCTAATCATGATAAATACCCTCAACAAAGTAGGGTTGGAGAGAATATATCTCAACATAATAAAGGCCACATAGGAAAATCCAGAGCTAATATCCTTAATCAGAAAAAAAGTGAGAGTTTATCCTCTCTGGTAAGGAACAAGATAGGATGTCAACTCTCACCACTATTATTTAACACATTAATGCAAGTCAGAGCAATTAGCAACAGCAAACAAATAAATAAAAGGCATCAAAATCATCAGGGAAGAAGTCAAACTTCCTCTATTAGCATATGACATAATGCTTTAAATAAAAAACATAAAAGACACCACCAGAAAATAGTATAAATGATAAATGATTTCAGTAAAGTCACAAGATATAAAATACATTTATAAAAATATGTTGAATTTCTATACACCAATAAGGAGGCAGGAGAAACAGAAAGTAAGGAAGCAGTCCCATTTAAAATTATACCCAAACTATAAGATACCTAGGAAAAAGTCTAATCAAGGATGTGAAACACCTGTACTCTGAAAACAATAAAACACTGTTGAATGAAATTGAAGAGGACACAAAGAAATCAAAAGCATTCTAGGCTCATGGATTGGAAGAACAAATATTGTTAAAATATTTATATCACTCAAAGCAACCTACATACTAACAGCATTTTTCACAGAGCTAGAATAAACCATCCTATTTTTTTTTTAAATGAAACTGCAAAAGACCCTGAATAGCCAATGAAATATTGAAAAGGAAAGATCAACACTGGAGACATTATAATTTCAGACTTCAAGTTATATTTCAAAGCTGTAGTGATCAAACCTGTATATTAGTAACACAAAAATAGACACATAAATCCATAGAACAGAAAGGAAAACACAGAAATAAACTCATAACTGTATTGTCAATTAATCTTTGACAAAGCAGGAAAGCATATCCAATGGGAAATAGACAATCTTTTCAAGTAATAATCTTGGGAGAACTGGAAAGTATCATGCAAAAGAATGAAACTGGATGACTTTCTTATGCCATACACAGATAAATTAAAAATGGATGAAAGACCTAAATGTAAGACCTAAAATGATAAAAATCCTGAAAAAGAGCACAGTCTGTAACTTCTTTGACATTGGCCATAGCAACCTCTTTGTCAGTATGCCTCCCGAGAGAAAGGAAACAAAAGCAAAATAAACACATGCATCCCAATATTCTTTTTTTTTTTTTAAGATTTTATTTATTTGACAGTGAGAAGCACAGCTAGAGCGGGAACACAAGCAGGGGGAGTGAGAGAGGGAGAAGCAGGCTTCCCGTCGAGCAGGGAGCCTGATGTGGGGCTCGATCCTGGGTCTCCAGGATCATGACCTGAGCCGAAGGCAGTCGCTTAACCAACTGAGCCACCCAGGCGCCCCGCATCCCAATATTCATAACATCAATGTCCACAAGAGCCAAACTGTGAATGGATCAGAGATACCCTTCAACAGATGAAAAAATAAAGAAGGTGTGGTTCATATATACAATGGAATAGTACTCAGCCATCAGGAAAGATGAATACCTACGATTTGCATTGACATGGATGGAACTGGAGGGGATTATGTTAAATGAAATCAGTCATTCAGAGAAAGACAATTATCATATGATTTCACTCATATGTGGAACATAAGGATAGCACATAGGATCATAGGGAAAGGGAGGGAAACCTGAGTGAGAAGATATCAGAGAGGGAGAAAGACCATGAGAGATTCTACTCCAGGAAGCAAACTGGGGGTTACAGAAGGAGAGGGGTGAAGGGATGGGGTAATCAGGTCATAGGTATTAAGGAGGGCTTGTGTTGTGATGAGCACTGGGTGTTATAGGCAACTAATGCATCATTGAACACCACATCAAAAACTAATGATGTATTCTATGTTGGCTAATTGAACATAATGATTAAGAAATACAAATAAACAAAAAAAACTTCAAAATACAAATCTACAGAAAGAAGGAAACAATCAACAAAACTAAAAGACAACTTACAGAATGGGAGAAAAATTTGCTAATGACAAATTGACAAATTACTATCCAAATAAAGAATCTATACAACTCAACATCCAAAAAATTGAATGATCCAATTAAAAATGTACAGAAATATGAAGGGACATTTTTCTAAAGAAGACATACAAATGGCCAACAGACACATGAAAATGATGCTCAACATCACTTATCATCAGCAAAATGGAAATCAAAAGTACAATGAGATATTATCTCACTCCTCTCAGAATGACTAAAATCAACAACACATGAAGCAACAAGTATTTGTTAGGATGTGGAGGAAATTAACTCTCTTGCACTATTGGTGGAATGCAAACTGGTGCAGCCACTGTGGAAAATAGTTTAGTGGAATGCAAACTGGTGCAGCCACTGTGGAAAATGGAGTTTCCTCAAAAATAAAAAGAAATTAGAACTATCCTATAATAGTGCAATTGCACTACTAGATATTTACACAAGGAATACAAAAATACTAATTCAAAGGCATACATACACACCAATGTTAAAATCATATTACCAAGAATAGCCAAAATGTGGAAACTGCCCATGTGTCCATAGATTGATGAATGAATAAAAAAGAGGTGGTATAGTTACATATAGAAGAATGAAACCTGACCATTCTCTTACACCATACACAAGGATAAACTCGAAACAGATGAAAGGCCTCAATGTGAGGTAGGAATCTATCAAAATCTTAGAGTAGAACATAGGAAATAACCTCTTCGGGATTGGCCACAGCAACTTCTTTCAAGACACATCTCCAAAAGCAAAGGAAACAAAAGCAAAAATGAACTTTTGGGACTTCATCAAAATAAAAACTTCTGCACAGCAAAGAAAACAATCAACAACAACAACAAAAAAGAGGGAACCCATGGAATGGGAGAAGATATTTGCAAATGACACTACAGACAAAGGGTTGATATCCAAGATCTATAAAGAACTCCTCAAATTCAACACCCCCCAAAAGATGATCCCATCAAAAAATGGGCAGAAGACATGAACAGACACTTCTCCATTGAAGATGAACAAGTGGCTAAAAGACATATGAAAAACAATGTTCATCATCATTAGTCATCAGAGAAATACAAATTAAAAACACATTGAGATACCACCTTATACCAGTTAGAATGGCCAAAATCAACAGGACAGGAAACAGTAAGTGTTGGAGAGGATGTGGAGAAAAGGGAACCCTCTAACTGTTGGCAGAATGCAAGTTGGTATAGTCACTTTGGAAAACAGTGTGGAGATTGCTTTAAAAATTAAGAATAGAGCTACCCTATGACCCTGCAATTGTTCTACTGGGTATTTACCCCAGAGATACAGATTTAGTGAAAAGAAGGGCCATATGTACCCCAATATTCATGGCAGTAATGTCCACAATCACCAAACTGTGGATAGAGCCAAGGTGCCCTTCAAAGATAAATGGATAAAGAAGATATGATCCATATATACAATGGAATATTAACCTCCATCAGAAAGGATGAATACCCAACTTTTGTATTAACATGGATGGGATGGGAGGAGATTGTGCTGAGTGAAATAAGCCAAGCAGAGAAAGTCAAGTATCATGGCTTCACTCACTTGTGGACCATAAGGAGTAACATGGAGGACGTTAAGAAAAGGAAAGGAAATGTGAACTGAGGTAAATCAGACAGGGAGATGAAGTATGAGAGACTTTGGACTCTGAGAAAGAAACTGAGAGTTTTGGAAATGAGGGGTGTGGGGGATGGGTCAGTCTTGTCATGGGTATTAAAGAGGGCACATATTGCATGGAGCACTGGGTGTGGTGCAAGAGCAATGAATCTTGGACCATTGAAGAAATAAATTATTAAAAATCACACACAAAAAAGAGGTGGTATTAATATACGATGGAATTATGCAACCATGAATAAGAATGAAATCTTTCCATTTACCAGAGTGGATGGAACTAGAGAGAATTATGCTAAGCAAAATAAGTCAGTCAGAGAAAGACAAATATCAGATGATTTCACTCACTTTTTGAATTTAAAGAAATGAAACAAATGAGCATAAGGAGGAAAAGAGAGAGAGAGAGCCAAATCAAGAAATAGACTCTTAACTATAGAGAACAAAGTAATGGTTACCAGGAGTGAGATAGGTGGGGGATATTTTAAATAGGTGATAGGGATTAAGGAATGCACTTGTGACGGTACTAGGAGTTGTTTGGAAGTTTGGAATCACTATACTGTACACTTAAAATTAATGTTACAGTATATGTTAATTTACTAGAATTGAAATATTAACTTTAAAAATGAAAAAAGGGAAAAAACAAAATACACCAAAATGCTGGTATTTTCTTTTTGTTTAGTATGTCCTCATCTTGATTTTTTTTAATATGGAAAATGGTGCAAAACATTCACCATGAGTTTAATTCCTGTTTAATGTTACAGATGTCTCTACTTAAAATAGAAAATTCTAGGTTTGGAATTTAATTATCCTATTGCAAAATATTTTCAAAAACAAATTTTCCTAAATGTATAGAATTAGACAATGATAATAGCTCTCTAATTTTTAAAACATGTAGAAAAACATATAAGTATATTTCATAATGTTTTATTCATTATATATGTCAAATATATGTATTAAATACATATTTATTATACATGTTAAGATTATTATATTTATTAAATATATATTTATTATATAGTTTAAACATCTTATATATAATATATTATATATAATGGAACATATATATATGTAGCTAACATGTACCCTGCAGCCCAGGCACTAAGAATATACATTGATAGTGCCATATATATTACACTCAGTAATGCTAATAATGCTGTTCTAGTCTATATTACTCACTGTTGTTTTTTTTTTAAGATCTTATTTATTTGACAGAGAGAAACACAGCTAGAGAGGGAACACAAGCAAAGGGAGTGAGAGAGGGAGAAGTAGGCCTCCCACCCAGCAGGCAGCCCAATGCAGGGCTCTATCCTAGGACTCCAGGATTATGACCTGAGCTGAAGACAGAGGCTTAACCACTGAGCCACCCAGGCACCCCTATATTACTCACTGTTAATGATCATTGAGGATCCCAAAAAAACAGTTGTTTTCTTCTTTTATAAATATGGGAATGAATGACTTGTTATAATACAACTGATGAGAAATACAATATATTTACCATAATTTCTAAATTATTGGTTTTCCATAATTAATAACCACTGAATATACAAAATAAAATGCAATTATTTCTTTTAGCTATTTAAACATCCAATGTTAGCAATGTCTTAGAAACATTTCTATCTGATTGAGAAATATTTCTGGTTAAAAATATCCTATGTGAAGGTCATAGCTTTTCTTATTCTGACCACTCAACTAGAAAACATTAAAATATATCACAGAAAGGAATACTAAACAATCCAGATACTGACTTGAGATTTTTAGATTAAGCTGTTCATCTTGTTTTGGACTCAGCAAAGCTAGGATTGAACTGATTTCTCACTAGAAAATTGCCATTGATGATTAAGCGATAGTAAAGATTCAACCTTCTGGGGCTGTTGAAATCAATTTAACATTTTGAAACATTATTTTATTTGGCTAAAATTTAAAGGCAAATGACATATAAAGGGGCAGTAATACAGTCTTTATGTTAGAGCTATTATTTGTTTTAGTTTGGTTTATTTCATCAAATGCCTGCAAAACTGTCTTATGGAAATAAACTTTTCACTGTATGTTTTAATGCAATTAGTCCCATACTCATCTGAGCTTAAAGCCCCAAAATGAACATTTCTGCGTTAATCTGAATTTAATAGAATCAGTTCTCAGTTTCTTACTAAAGATCAAAGATATGTCTTAAATCACATTGTTACATGAATAACTATAACCAAAGAAAGTTTTCCACACAATATGAAAATATGCTATATAAGATCTTCACATTATCCTGTTCATTGTAAATTATGTTCAATATCACAAAATTACAACATAATTAAAAAGATCCACATACTCAGAGTTATTTTTACATGGATTTGACCTGTGCAGAAGGAATAAAAAATATGCCCTATTGTATGCATTGTTTCATTTAATCTTTATAATAAATTGTAGAGTTAGGTCCTATTATGTACATGATTTGACAAATAAACTTTATAAATATTTTACAGATAAGTAACTTGTAAAGGTTCAGACAGAAGGAGGGGGGGCCTCCTTCCAATCCAAAAGTCAAATATTTTGATTCCAGAGTCTATGCTCTTAACTAGTACACTACAATACTCCATGGAGTTGTGTATTTTGTTGAGGTTTATACTCAGATTGCTGTCTTTATCAAATTTACACATACACTCAAAACTTCAGATGTCCTGGTATGTTCTTTTCTGTTGTTTGGCCCTGGCACATACATAATTCTCAATAGACATAGTGTGTGATATGATGCCTCATTATCTTGAGACTTCTATCAAATTATGTTATATCCTTCAATACAATGAACATAATGGACTATTGTTCCTAAGGTGATAGAATTAAAAATATCATGAAGGAGAATAAATTGGTTGTTATATAATCTATCCCCATTTAAAAAGTAAGAGAGTAAAGACTCAAAACCAATTGTTCTCTCCCTTTCACAGTTACTGTGTTCTATTTGTAATTAGGCAAAACAGCATGACCTAATTATGACATAAAGAACAGTTAATTGTCATAAACTAGAAAAAACTAAAGTTTGTTTAAGGATCAGGACTGTTCTTTAGTGAAATGAATGAAATAGTTCAGCCTCCCTGTTCAAAGTACCTGATTGAAGTAGTTAAGACACTTGCCTTCCTGCCTTGCTTTTTCTGGCTAGTGGCAAATTGGTTATTCTACAGAGGAAAAGACAAATCTTCTGGGAGGTACCACATGATGAAGAGTATAAGTTATTACAGAATGCATAAGAAGTACTAATGAATACCATACAATATTACAGAATGCATTAGATGTACTAATGAATACCAATCAGGTCCACACATAAAGTGAGGAGGAAAAAAAAAGCAAATGAAAGTACTGGTTATGAAATTACCATCACACCAACACAGGGAATAAAACAGAAACTATTGAATCAATGAAATGTCAAATTTTTCCCAGTATAGTTTATCTTTCTGATAAATCAGCAAATATTAAATAAGGAGAAAATAATGAGTATTAACTTACTTTTTAATAGGTATATAATGTAGAAACTGTCAAAAATCAGATTTATTCAGGCAGTGGTTTCAGTCTTTTGTTCTGTCTAATTTAAAATGTCCTAGTGAGATTGTAATGGGTAATTGGCCAATTGTTATTCAAATAAGTCGGCAGGCAGTTCCATTTGGGAATTATAGATTTATTTCCTGAAATGGAAACTATGCCATAATTTTTTGGCCCTTAGCCTTAAATCTTTCTTGGAACTAACACCAATAATTACAGAAATGATTTGGTTCAGTGAAGAATTCTTCCAGAGAGGTCAAAATGTTAATCACACAAATGGCCTTCACAAGCCTACTAATATTTCCAGAAGGTCACTCTGACAGAATGGATAACACTAATGTCATGCTGTCTAGCCAAGGTAAGAACAACTTGCTACTAACATATGTAAGGTCCAGTTTTGGAATACAAACTGCCATCCTGTTTTCTCAAACAGCTCCATGTGTTATGGATAAATGGCCCCTGGAAAACAAAGGTGAGCCTGGTTGGGGGAGACACCCAATCACTTAAACCCATCCAGGGAGGGTCCCGGGGAAGTATTTAGATGCAAACTAAGAATGGGCAGTTGGCTGTGTGGCTCTGGCTTGCTGTTGGAAATGCATATAAACCCCTAGACCTTTGCATTCAGGGTCCTTGCTGAAACCCGCTGTGCCCGGAGGATGCTTGGACCCTAGCTAGCTAGAAATAAACCTTGCTGTGTGATTTGCATTACCCTGAACGTCCTTGGTTTCTCTTTGGGGAGGCGGTCGACATCGGACTTTAACACATAATTGTTCCAAGACGGAAATAACAAATTACATAAAGTCACAGTCTCCTGAAGCAGTTATTTCTGACATGAATTTATTTCAGTTTGGAAGTGCTTTAGATATTCTTGGCTCTGACAGTATGATAAAAACTACCTTATGCCCAATGCCAATTATATCAGATAATAAAGTGTCCATGTTTTCTTTCAATATGTTACAAATTACTGGGCTCAGTGTATATACACAGAGGTAGATGTTATAAAATTATGTATCAGTACTAATATTTATGCCCCGTCAATTATTCTATTATTAAAAAAAGCCTAGCCACCAATTACCATATATATGAATGTAAATCATGTTATATTTCTCTATAATGTCTCAATAAGTCTCTTTGATAACATATGCAAATTTTTTTGTAAAAAAATTGTGATGATGCATGCCAAATAAACTGACACTAATATGATAGCTATAATTGTGTTTATAATAAGTATCTTTTCGGTTGAATTTATTATAGCACCTAGTTTTTTTAACACTTTTTATTCTGTAAGATTCAGAACATTTTATAAATGAATGCATGAAAACTCTTTGTAATGATTTTTTTTCCTATGATATTTAAAGTAAAGAAGTCATCATTAAAATCTGAATCATCTTATGGTGCCTGGTTGGCTCAGTGGGTTCAGCATCCAGCTCTGGAACTCAGCTCAGGTCTTGAGCTCAGGGTCATGAGTTTAAGCTCCATGTTGGTCTCCACATTGGGTGTGGAATATAATTATAAAATATTCTGAATCATTCTTTCAGACAGACAAATGGTTAAGTGGTAAGGACTGCCACTTCACTTTGTAGTCATTCTTTGAGCAACAGGGTGATTAGCACCAAAGGACCTTTTTCTCTCCTGGAGCTAGACAATTTGTTCTTAGTTTGGTAATTTTTGTACTGAGCTCACTGAATAATTTATCAATAAAGACCATCCTGGGGCATCTGTTGCTTAATGTGTAAGAAGGAGGAAATTGTATATAGACCTAGAACCTGGTCAACATTATTGTCATTTTGCACACCCTGACCCCAGATTAGGGAAGTTCACAGCTATAATTTGTTCAAATAAACCTTCTTTCCCTTTTCTCCACTCCTTACCTTCTGGAAGTCCTACAATACAAATATTATTTAACTTTATAGAATCACTGAGCTCCCTAAGTCTACCTTCATGTTCTAATATTTTTTTTCTCTCTTCTTTTCAGCTTCCTTATTTTACATCATTCAATCTTCTATATCACTGATTCACTCTTTTACTTCATTCATCCTCATTTTTATGGCCTCCAGTTGAGACTGCATCTCAGTAATAACATTTTTATTTTTGGCTTGACTAGATTTTAGTTCTTTTATATTTACAGTAAGGAATTTTCTAGTGTGTTCTATGGGTTTTTTTAAGCCAACCTAGTACATTTATAATTATTGTTCTAAATTCTAGTACAGACATCTTACTTATATCCATATTGACTGAATCCCTGGAAGTGAGTTCTACCATCTGTTCTTACTTTGGGATGAGTTTCTCTGCTTCATCATTTTGTCCAGAAAAGAAAAGATAAAAGAAAGAAAGAAACAACAAAACAACAATAACAACAACAGGGGAAAAAAAAAAAAACAGATCCAGGGTGTGTTTTTTTTTGCTCATCAAAAAAACTAGATCTCAAAATAAGAAAAAAAGTAATACATGTGTATACAAATAAAATAAAATGAATGAAAGGAAACAAAAAAATTAAACAGTATATAAAATATATATAAATTAAAATTTCAAAATCAAAAAAGGAGTGCCTGGGTGACTCAGTGGGTTAAGGCTCTGCCTTCAGCTCAGGTCATGATCTCAGGGTCCTGGGATTGAGGCCCACATTGGGCTCTCTGCTCAGCAGGGAGCCTGCTTCCTCTTCTCTCTCTGCCTGCCTCTCTGCCTGCTTGTGATCTCTCTCTCTGTGTCAAATAAATAAATACAATCTTAAAAAAAATCAAAAAAGAATTTAAAAAATTAGAAAATAACTGAAAAAATATTAAAAGACTAAAGAATAAAAATACAAAGAATGCTATGTACTGTTTTTCCCCTAGAGCTAAAGCTTTGCAGCCCTCTATGATCAGCAAACTTGGTGAGAGAACCTTGTTGGATCTGCTCTCCTGGGAGAGGGGCTTGTTGCACTGATTCTCAGGTGGACTTGCCTCAGTGGCAATGCTACCCCAGAGTGCAGAGGCAGGGCTTGGTGTAAGAAGCTCCAGACTCCACTAGGTGGCACTTCTTTCTTCCCTGAATGCTTTCAGCACTGATTGGTGGGATGATCTCTAGCCCCAGAGCTGAAAATTTGCACTCTCCTCTTCAGTGAACTCTCACAGAAAAGTAATCACTCACTCCTCTCTCCCTGGTTTCCATCAGAAATCTATGTTCACCTGCTTGTGACCATTTTTATCTCAGGCATGCAACTGAATTTCAAAATTCCAAATTTAAGGGACTCCTGTGGTGTGGACATCTGCTGTTTCTCCTGTGGAGTCTTGCAATGCTTCTGCCTTTTGCTGGACCCCTACTGAGAATATGGTCACATGACTGTGCTGCAGCTCACAGTTTATGGTAACACAGAGCAAAAAGCCAGCATCTAGATTCACTCTTTTCATCTGGCTTCCCCACTCCTAAGCTTAGGAATTCTGCTGCACTCAGGCACCACCCTTTCTTCTTTCAACCTCAAGTATCCTGAGACCACTCTGTCATACCTGGGATTCCACCCTATTTCACCACCTGAGCACCTTTATGCCAGGCAAGTCCCACACTGTAGCAGATTTCTAAAAGTTCTGATTTTCCATTCCATTGCTTATAATACTTTGTAGTAGCCCCCTTAAACAGGTTCGCTACCTTCCCCCATACCCTTAGCTACATCACACCTGACTCAAGTTTCTGTACCTCTTACCTTCCAAATGGTGGTCATTTTTCTACTTGTAGACTTGCAGTGTGTAAGGACCTATTTAGATGTCTAAGCCACCATCTTATTGTTCACTCAGAAAAACAGCTTCAGGAGATATGGACAGCCAGCTCCTGGAAAACAAAGGTGAACCAGATTGGGGGAAATGCCCAATTAGCCCAATCAGTTAACCCCCTTAACCTCCCAGTTCCAGGAGCAATGGAGATGCAAAATAAGAATGGGCGACCAGTTACCAGTACTTAGGACCACGTGGGAGCATCCAAATGCCCTTAACCTCCCAGACATCCAAACAAGGGCAAGTCAGATCAGGTGGAAACCCCCAAACAGTTAATCCCCTTAACCTCCCAGACCCTGACCAATTGAGATCCCCTGGTAAACCACTCAGTGTTTAAATTGTAAAGGGGATTATGAACTTAACAGTTTAAATGTCTTCATAATCATAGCAGAGTGAAAGAATTAACTCTAGGCAGCAGCATGATTGCAATCAGCTTGTGGCTTGCCCTATAAAAGCTAGCTTGTAAGACTAGGCATCATTGTTCTCTCTTTGGAGATGACCCTGACCTGGGTCAGTATAATTCTTGATGCTTGGTGTGAAATAAAGCTTTGCTTGACCTTCGCTTTTGTATCAGCCTCATTCCTTTGACCATGGACCCTAACACAGTGTTTGTTTTCTCAGATCTCTGGTTGATTTTTTAGACATTCAGAATGCTTTGTTAACTATCTAATTGTAGTTGAATAATGAGACATATTGGCCTCTGCCATCTTAACCTCCCAGGAAATATACTTATTATATATGTGTGTATATATGAATTTCTCATGAACCTGGAGGCAAGAATATTAGTTTCCCACTTTGCAATTTAAGACAATAAAACAGGTTCACATCATTGAGTTTCTGTAGTCCTTACTTAACTGATGTTACTAAAAGGGATACACACACACACACACACACACACACACAATCTCAACATGTTTCTCTTTTTTGATATTACAAAGAAAATCACTTAAATTCATTACCACAAAATATTTCATAGCATGAGGCAAATACTTCATTAGAGAGGCAATGAACATGTTGAAATGGAAAGAAATATTTTTGATACCTTTATACAAATCTGGTAACCTTAATATCTCTTGAAAGTAGATAAAATACTATGTGGTCTATTACTAACATTGTGTATCCTGGCTCTTAGAAGCTCTAAGACTTCTTATTTGTTGTTTCTATATAATTATAAGTTGAATCAGATATTATTGAATCCATAAGGGAGAAATTACCATACTTCTCTTCTGCAGAAGAACCCACTGGCAAACAATGCAGAAAATGCACCCCATCTTACTGTTCCCAAAGAACAAGAATTTTAGCAAAGGTACCTGAAATTGTAATCATTCAGTGAAAGGATGCTTTTCAGAAATATCACTGTATTTCATTATTCCAAAACAGATAAGTAAACTTACGGAGGTCAGTTAATTACATATGGAAGGAGAGAGAAATGTATATGATTTCTTCCTTATTATCAATGCCTTCTTTTCTTAGTTCTTGCCTCTAAATTTAATAAGTGCTGCCATTCAATCTAATAAGCTTTAATTTAGAATTTAAGTCAGTAATAAATACCTTTATTCAGCTGTTTACCTAAAAGAGTATTTAACAAAATATTTGAGAAAGAGGAGTATGTGTTATTAGTGAAGTTGATAATGGGAATAATGATAACAATAATAATGACTAATATTTATTGAGTTCATACCATGTGTCCAGTATTATGAAGCACTATGAATGAATTTCATTTAAAACATATCAAATCTATGAATGGGTATCAATCCATTTTACATTTTAGGTAACTGAGCACTCAAGAGATTAAATAACTTACCAATGTTTACCTAGCTTGTTAGTGACAGAGGTGGGATTCAATTTCAAATTAATTTTACTCCATGCACGAGCATTGTACAATGAATAAGCATAAAATATCTGAGACATTCCAATGGAAGCACTCCTTCCAGACATAAGATTCAAACATTTGAATGTGTATTTTTCCATTTGAAGGGTCTTGGCTATAAAGTTGAAAGACAGGAAATCAGGAAAGAAACCACCAGGGTTATATTTTGCAGATGCAATCAAACAGACTTAAAAGTACTCCTTGAGAAATATTCACCTCAGATTATAATCATGGTAGCTGTATCTTCAGCTGAGACTAGCTTTAAGATGACAATAAATGAAATCCATTTGTGGTCTAAAACAGAGAGTTTAGGAATTGAAGCAGAACTTCTGAAATTAATTTGGTTCACAATACTGTCAAATTGATATACGAGTTTCACATAGTTATGATGGAATTGAGCAAGCTTACTATTTTTGACATTCTGATTTTGTCACCACATTTGTTCCAAGCCCTTTGCTGCCTTTATCACTGTTAAAATTAGCAAAATGCTTAGGCTGCTTAGGATGTTATTTTGAACCAGTTCTATTTTTTAGCAGTAGCTTTTATTTATATTATTAGTAAGGACTGCCATCCAGTGTTCAGTTTGATTAATAACAACTAACTCTTACAAATTCAAACAGCTAGAATTCCAAATACAGTACTTTTTGAAAACATAGTTAACACTACAACGCATTTAACTAATCTTTCTGCTCTATTAAGAGAAAGAAAATCTAAGTCCCAGCAAGAGAGGTCAAAGTCTAAAATACAGTTCCCAAAAGTCCTGGGTAGCGTTATTTTGTCCCTACATTATAATCTTGAGCATCATTGATATAGAGAAGAAACAAATTAAAAGCCTTAGCATTACAGGGCACCTGGGTGATTCAGTTGGTTAAGCATCCAACTCTTCAGGTCATAATATCAGGATCTGAGATCAAGCCCTACGTTGGGCTCTTTGCTGGGTGTGGAGCCTGCTTGGTATTCTCTCTCCCCTTCTCCTTCTACTCACCTCATAGATAAATTATTTATTTATCAGTAAAAATATTAAAAATAAATAAATAGATAAATAAATAAATAAATAGATAAATAAATAATTTAACATTTTAATAAAACCTTTCCAAATCTGAGTAATTGCTGAGTTGGACCACTTTGGATTTTTAGAGAAATGTGGTTACTACAATTCATTTTCTGAAATTTGAATTGCTTGAGATTGAATTTAAGCTGCATACAAGACAATGTAGAACACTTAGAGGAAGAATCATCTATGGATTTTCCTAAAGAACATCTCTTTGTGTAACAGGATTTAATAAGATTTCTTTAGGACTTTTTCAAATTTAATATATCTTGCATTTAAATGAGATGTTAGAGAGGGTTTGAATTATAAGGTTTGCAAAGTAAGATAGTGTAGTAAACTAGAGTTTCAGATAAGCAGTCATTGTATACATAAAATTGCACCGTATATCAAGTTCATGTACTAATTTAAGTTAGTTTCTTATAGTTTTTAGAAATATAGACCTTGTGTAATGAATACATGAAACTCATGCATGCAGGCTATTTTTTATTAAACCATTTATTCTTTTGAATTAGTTAGAAAGACCCTGTAAAATTGCATATTTAATGTGCTTGATAAATTGTTCCTTAATGAGAGCTTATCGGAGCATAGTGATTGAGAAAATTGCCTGTAGAGTCAGACACATTGTCTTGCCAGGGTTTAAATTCTGGCCCTATTTTTTACTGATTAACATTTTAATATATACAAAACTTCCTTTATATGGTTTCTATGACATTGAGTTAATTCATTTAAAGTTCTTAAAACCGTTCCTAACATATAGTGAGTGTTCAGTAAATGTAGTTGGTTACTGTGGAATCTGGATGGCTCAGAAGATTGAGTATCTGACTCTTGGTTTCAGCTCAGGCCATTATCTCAGGGTCTTGAGATTGAGCCCCACATCAGGGGCTCCACACTTAGTGGGGAGTCTTCTTGGGATCCTCTCCCTCTCTATCTGCTCCTCCCCCTACTCTCTTTTTCTCTCTCAAAGAACCAAATAAACAAACAAGTAAATAATAAATCTTTTAAAATGTTACTGGTAACCATCCATTTATGCAGGGCAAAGAACCACTCAGGGCAAGTCAGAGTATGCAGTGTTACATGAAATGTAACATAAAGATCATGTTATTAGTTTTTTTCTGTATACTATGAAACTGAAAGAAATTGATTCATTCTTTCTCAGAACATAAGATCTGTACAGAGAAGTACATGAGTAGCACTAAAATGTACATTCATATCTGAAGCCAAATGTGTCTGCAGACTTACTGATGCTTGTTTTACATACATTGTCTTATTTTGTTGTAACAATACTCCATATGAGGTAGTGAATACTACTGTTCTTATTGTATAGATAAATGAACAGATGTTCAGAGAGGTTAAGCAATTCCATATACAATTGCTTCAAAAACTAAATACATTTAATTAAGGACATGAAAGACCTCTAGACCAAAATTTTAAGACATTAATGGAGAATATTGAAAAGTACACAAATAAAGGGAAAGATTAATCATGATTACAAATAGGAAGATTTAATATTGTTACAACATCCATACTATCCAAAACTATGTACAGATTCAATGGAATTCCTATCAAAATACAAATGGCATTTTTCATAGAACTAGAACCAATGATCCTAAAATTTATATGCAATAACAAAAGACCTCTGATAGCAAAAGCAAACATGAAGAACAAAGCTGGAGGTGTCACAGTCCCTAATTTCAAACTAGACTGCAAAACTGTAGTACTCGAAACACTATTGTACTGGCACAAAAATAGACACAGATCAATAAAACAAAAAAGAGAGTGCAGAAATAAACCTATTCTTATATGATACTCACCTTCCCTTCATATTCTTCTGTCAATGTTTCTGTGTATTTGTTTTTGTCTTTGTAATATATGTAAATACTGTTATTGGGGTTATTGGGGGTCATTTGGGTTGGATTTTGCTCTTTGATTTTTTTCCCCTTTCTTTTGTGTTCAATGGTCATTTTCTTTATTCTTTTTTCCTTCTGTGTCATATAAATCCTACCATTGGGGCATGTTTTGGCTGGGTTTTTCCTTACTTCTTTTCTCTTTTTCTCTCTCTTTTTTCTTTCTTCTTCATTTTCAGTAGTGACAACTGATTGCTCCAAAACCTTCCAACAATCAACTCACCAAGATTGTGGTTGATATCCTCAGTTATACATCCCCTCAAATACCCGTCACCAAAATGACATGGAGGAGTAATGCCCAACAGAAGAAAAACTCAGAGACTGTAAACCCTGTCACATAACCACTGGATATGAACACATGCAATATGACAGAAATGGAATTCAGGGTAGCAGTCTCTGATGAAAGATCACAACGTGAGGCAGAAATTTATCAAAATCCTACAGGAGAACATAAGCAGTAACCTTTTTGACATCGGCCACAGCAACTTCTTTCAGGCCACATCTCCAAAGGCAAAAGACACAAAAGCGAACATGAACTTTTGGGACTTCATCAAAATAAAAAGCTTTTGCACAGCAAAGGAAATAGTCAACATAACAAAAAGACAACCCACAGAATGCGAGAAGATATTCACAAATGACACTACAGACAAAGGGATGATATCCAAGATCTATAAAGAACTCCTCAAACTCAACACCCAAAAAAATGATGATCACATCAAAAAATGGGCAGAAGAAAGGAACAGACACTTCTCCATATAAGACATACAAATGTCTAGCAGACACATGAAAAAATGTTTATCATCATTAGCTATCAGGGAAATTCAATAAAAACCACATTACCACCTTACACCAGTCAGAATGGCCAAAATTAACAGTACAGGAAAGAACAAGTATTGGAGAGGCTGTGGAGAAAGGGGAACACTCTTACACTGTTAGTGGGAATGCAAGTTGGTGCAGCCGCTTTGGAAAACAGTGTGGGGATCCTTAGAAAAAAGTAAAAAATAGAGCTATCATATGACCCTGCAATTGCACTACTGGATATTTAACCCCAAAATACAGTTGTGAATAGAAGGGCCATATGTATGCCAATGTTCATAGCAGCAATGTCCACAATTGCCAAACTGTGGAAAGAGCCAAGGTGCCATTCAACAGATGAATGGATAAAGAAGATATGGTACATATATACAATGGAATATTATGCCTCCATCAGAGAGGATAAATACTCAACTTCTGTAGCAACATGGACTGGATTAGAGGATATTATGCTGAGTGAAATGAACCAAGCTAGAGAAAGTCAAGTATCATATGGTTTCACTTACTTGTGGAGCGTAAGGAGTAATATGGAGGAGAGCAGGAGAAGGAAAGGAAATGTGAACTGGGGTAAATCGGGGAGGGAGACGAATCATGAGAGACTTTGGACTCAGATACTAATGAGGGTCTTGGAGGGGAGGGGCTGAGGGGATGGGTGAGCCTGGTGGTGTGTATTGAGGGCAAGTATTGCATGGAGCACTGGGTGTGGGACATAAACAATGAATCTTGGAAGAGTGAAAAAATTTTAAAAAAATTTAAAAAATAAGCATGGAATTCTCTCTCATCTTTTTGTGTCTTCTTCAATTTCTTTCATGAATGTTCTGTAGTTCCTCGAGTACAGATCCTTAACTTCTTTGGTTAGGTTTATACCTAAGTATCTTATGGTTTTTGGTGCTATAGTGAACAGCATCGATTCTCTGATTTCCCTTTCTATATTTTCATTGTTCGTGTATATAAGAACGCAACTTTCGGATTTCTGTGTATTGATTTTGTATCCTGCCATATTACTGAATTGTTGTATGAGTTCTAGTAGTTTGGCGGTAGAGTCTTTTGGGTTTTCCACAGAGAGTATCATGTCATCTGCAAAGAGAGAGAGTTTGACTTCTTCTTTGCCAAGACGAATACATTTATTTCTTTCTGTTGTCTGATTGCTGTTGCTAGGACTTCTCACACTACGTTGAACAGTAGTGGTAAGAGTGAGCATCTATGTCTTGTTCCTGATCTCAGAGGGAAGGCTGTCAATTTTTCCCCATTGAGAAGGTTATTCATTGTGGGTTTTTCATAGATAGACTTTAAGAGTTTGAAAAATGTTCCCTCTATCCCTATACTTTGAAGAGTTTTAATCAGGAATGGATGTTGTATTTTGTCAAAAGCCTTTTCTGCATCAATTGAGAGTACCATGTGGTTCTTCTCTCTTCTCTTATTGATTTGTTCTATCACGTTGATTGATTTGCAAGTGTTGAACCACCCTTGCATCCCTGGGATAAATCCCACATGGTCATGGTGGATAATCTTTTTAATGTATTGCTGGATCCTGTTAGCAAGGATCTTGTTAAGAATCTTGGCATCCATATTCATCAGAGATATTGCTCTGAAGTTCTCCTTTTTGAAGGGGTCCTTGTATGGTTTGGGGATTAGAGTAATGCTGGCTTCATAGAAAGAGTCTGGAAGTTTTCCTTCTGTTTCTATTTTTTGAAACAGTTTCAGGAGAATAGGTGTTATTTCTTCTTTAAATGTTTAGTAGAATTCCACAGGGAATCTGTCTGGTCCTGAGCTCTTGTTTTTTGGGAGGATTTGATCATTGCTTCAATCTCATTACTAGATATAGATCTATTCACATTGTCAGTTTCTTCATGTTTTAGTCTTGGAAGTTTATTGGTTTCTAGGAATGTATCCATATCTTCTAGGTTGTTAAACTTATTGGCATATAATTGTTGATAGTAATTTCTGATGATTCTATTTCCTTGGTGTTGGTTGTGATCTATCCCCTTTCATTCATAATTTTATTAATTTGGGTCTTTTCCTTTTTCTTTTGGATGAGTTTGGCCAGTGGTTTATCGGTCTTATTAATTCTTTCAAAGAACCAGCTTCATGCTCATGGATCGGAAGAATAAACATTGTTAAAATGTCTATACTGCCCAGAGCAATCTATACTTTCAATTCCACTCCAATCAAAATTCCACCAACATTTTTCAAAGCACTGGAACAAACAATCCTAACATTTATATGGAGCCAAAAAGAACCCCGAATCACTAAAGAATTGTTGAAGAAGAAAAACAAAGCTGGGGGCATCACATTACCCAACTTCAGATTTTATTACAAAGCTGTGATCACTAAGACAGCATGGTACTGGCACAAAAACAAACACATAGACCAATGGAACAGAGTAGAGAGTCCAGATATGGACCCACAAATCTATGGTCCAATCATCTTCGACAAAGCAGGAAAAAATATCCAGTGGAAAAAAGACAGTCTCTTCAATAAGTGGTGCTGGGAAAATGGACAGTTACGTATAGAAGAATGAAGCTAGACCATTCTTTTACACCACATACAAAGGCAAATTTGAAATGGATGAAAGATCTCAATGTGAGGCAGGAATCCATCAAAATCCTAGAAGAGAACATAGGAAGTAACCTCTTTGACATCAGCCACAGCAACTTCTTTCAAGACACATCTCCAAAGGCAAGGGAGACAAAAGCAAAAATGAACATTTGGGATTTCATCAGCATAAAAAGCTTCTGCACAGCAAAGGAAACAGTCAACAAAACAAAGAGGCAACCCACGGAATGGGAGATCATATTTGCAAATGACACTACAGACAAAGGGCTAATATCCAAGATCTCTAAAGAACTACTCAAACTCAGCATCCAAAAAGAAGATGAACACATCAAAAAAATGGGCAGGAGACATGAAGAGGCACTTCTCCATAGAAGATATACAAATGGCTAACAGACACATGAAAAAATGTTCATTGTCACTAGCTATCGGGGAAATTCAAATCAAAACCACACTGAGATACCACCTTACACCAGTCAGAATGGCCAAAATTAACAAGACAGGAAACAACAAGTGTTGGAGAGACTCTGGAGAAAGGGGAACTTTCCTACACTGTTGGTGGAAATGCAAGTTGGTGCCACTGCTTTGAAAAACAGGGTGGAGATTTCTTAAAAAAAATAAATATAGAGCTACTCCATGACCCTGCAATTGCACTACTGGGTATTTACCCCAAGGATACAGATGTAGTGAAAAGAAGGGCCATATGTACCCCAATGTTCATTGCAGCCATGGCCACAATTGCCATACTGTGGAAAGAGCAAAGGTGCCCTTCAACAGACTAATGGATAAAGAAGATGTGGTACATATATTACACCTCCATCAGAAAGTATGAATATCCAACTTTTGTAGCAACATGGACTGAATTGAAAGAGATTATGCTGAGTGAAATAAGCCAAGTAGAGAAAGTCAAGTATCAAATGGTTTTACTTACATGTTGTGCATAAGGGGTGACATAGAAGACAGTAGGAGAAGGAAAGGAAATGGGAAGTAGGGTAATTCAGGGAGGGAAACGAAACATGAGAGAATTTGAACTCAGAAAAAAACTAAGGGTCTTGGAGGTAGGGGGTGGGGGATGGGAGAACCTGGTTTTGGGTACTGAGGGCAGGTTTACATGGAGCACGGGGTGTGGGGCATAAACAATGAATCTTGGAACACTGAAAAAATAAAATTAAATAAAAATAAAACAAAACTTATTTTTTTAAAAAATAAATTAATTTAAAAAAAGAACAAGGGTTCCCCTTTACACATTCTCACCAGCATCTGTTGTTTCTTGTGTTAATTTTAGTCATTCTTCCAGGCATCAAATTATATCTCCTCAAGCTTTTAGTTTGTATTTCCCTGATGATGAGTAACGTTGAACATCTTTTCATGTGTCTGTTGACAATCTGGATGTTTTCTTTGGAAAAAAAAGTCAGTTCATGTTTTCTGCCCGTATCTTAAGTGGATTATTCGGTTTTGGGGGTGTTGGGTTTGGTAAGTTTTTTACAGATATTGGATACTAACCCTTTATCAGATATGTCATGTGCAAGTATCTCTTCATTTTCCATAGGCTTCATTTCAGTTGGTTTTGTTGTTTGTTTTTTGTTTCATTAGCTGTACAGAAGTTTTTATCTTGAAGAAAAACCCAGTAGTTCATTTTTGCTTTTGTTTCCCTGGTCTCCGGTGGTGTGCCTAATAAGAAGTTGCTATAGCTGTGGTCAAAGAAGTTGCTGCCTATATTCTCCCCTAGGATTTTGATGATTTCCTGCCTTGTATTTAGATCTTTCTTCCATTTTTTACTTCTTTGGTTATGTTTATTCCTAACCTACTCCTAAATTCTTACTGTTTTGGTACAGTTGTAAATGGGATTGATTCATTTATTTCACTTTCTGCTTCTTCATTATTGGTGTATAGTAATGCAACAGATTTCTGCACATTGGTTTTATATCCTGGGATTTTGCTAAATTTGTGTATGAGTTCTAGAAATTTTTTAGTGAAGTCCTTCAGGTTTTCAACATAATGTATCATGTCCTCCATGAATAGTGAAAGTTTGGCTTCTCCCTTGCTGATTTGGATTCCTTTTATTTCTTTTTGTTCCCTGATTATTAAGGTAAAGACTTCCAGTTATATGTTAAAAAGCAATGGTGAGAGGGTACAGCCCTGTCTTCTTCCTGATCATAGAAGAACTCTTTCAGTTTCCTCCCATTGAGGATGGTATTAACTATGCATCTTTCATATATGGCCTTTATGATGTTCAGGTATGTTCCTCCTAACCCTACTTTGTCAAGAATGGATGTATTTTGTCAAATGCTTTTTCTGCATCTATTGAAAGGACCATATAGTTCTTATTCTTTCCTTTATTAATGTGGTATATCATGTTGATTGATTTGTGAATACTGAGCCAAACCTTTAACCCAGAAATAAGACACACTTTGTCATGATGAATAATTATTTTAATGCACAGTTGGATTCCATTTGATAGCATCTTAGTGAAAAAAATTTGCATCCATGTTCATCAGAGATATTGGTCTATAATTCTCTTTTTCGTGGAGTCTTTGGTTTTGGAATGAAAGTAATGCTGTCCTCATAGAATGATTTTGGGAGTATTCCTTCCAATACTATTTTTTAGAATAGTTTGGGAGACTATGCATTAACTCTTCTTTAAATGTCCAGTAGAATTCTGGGATACCATCTGCCCCTGGAGTTTTGTTTGCTGGGAGATTTTTGATTACTGATTCAATGTCTTTGCTAGTAATCAGTATGCTTAAATTTTATATTTCTTCCAGTTTCAGTTTTGGTAGTTCTTTAACTTCCATATATTTGTGGTCTTTCCGATTTTTTTTTCTTGTAGTTGACTTCAAGTTTTATAGAGTTGTGTTCTGAAAATATGCATGGTATAATCTCAATCTTTTTGTGCTTATTGAGTCTGGTTGGTGACTCAATATGTGATCTATTTTGAAGATATTCCATGTGCACTTGAAAATAATGTATATTCTGCTTCTTTAGGATGAAATGTGTTGAATATACTTGTTAAGTCCAGTGTGTCATTCAAAACTGTTGTTTCCTTGTTGATTTTCTGCTTAGATGATATGTCCATTGCTGTAAGTGGGGTATTATTGTCCCTTCCTGTTATTGTATTTTTATCAATGAATTTCTTCATTTTTGCTATTAATTGTTTTATATATTGGGGGTTCCCACATTGGGGGCATACCTATTTATAATTGTTCAATCTTCTTGTTGGATAGGCCTCCTTTGTTATATTGTGCCATTCTTCATCTCTTTTTACAGTCTTTGGCTTAAAACCTAGTTAGTTTATTTTAAGTATGGTTACTCTGGCTTTCTTTTGTATTCCATTAGCATGATAGATGTTTCTCCATCTCCTCACTTGCAATCTGGAAGTGTCTTTAGTTCTAAAAAGAGTCTCTTTTAGGCAGCATATAGATGGGTCTTGGTGTTTTATCCATACCCTATATCTTTAAACTGGTGCATTTAGTCCACTTACATTCAGAGAGATTTTTGATCAATATGAATTTAGTGTCATTGTATTACCTGTAAATTTATTCTTTTCTGGAGATTTTTCTGTTTCTTTCTAGTTTTTGTTGCTTTTGGTCTTTCTTTCCCTCTCAAAGAGTTCCCTTTGATATTTCTTGCAGCTCTGGCTTAGCAGTTACAAATACCTTTAGTATTTTGTTTGTTTGTTTCCTTGTTTGTTTTTGAGTGTTTATTTCTGTCTGGGAAGCTCCTTATGTCTAAATAGACATTTTTCTAAATAAGGCATGCATATGGCCAACAAGCACATGAAAATATGCTCAACATAATTAATCATCAGGGAAATGCAAAGCAAAACCACAATGAGTTATCACCTCACACCTGCCAGATTGACTATCATAAAGACAAAAATACATAAATAACAAGAACTGATGAAGATGTGCATAGAAGAGAATACTTGTACACCATTAGTTGGAATGTAAATTATTGCAGCCACTAAAGAAAAAAATATGGAGACTCCTCAAAAACTTATATATGCCTCATATATATACCTCCTCAAAAACATATATATATATACCATATATACCAGAAATTCCTTGGGTATTTATTCAAAGAAAAGAAAACCACTCATTTGAAAAGAAATAAACACCTCCTTTTCATTGTAGCATTATTTATAATAGCCAAGATATGAAAGCAGATATAATTTCTATTGATATATTAATGGATAATTCATAAAGAAAGAATGAAATCTTGCTATTTGTCTCAATATCACACACACACACAAAAACCCCCACAAATAATGTGATTAAAACGGGCAAAGGACTGGGTCACTTGGGTGGTACAGTTGGTTAAGCATCTGACTCTTGTTTTGGACTCAGGTCATGATCTCAGGGTCCTGGGATCAAACCCCACATTGAGGTCCACACTCAGCACAGAGTCTGCTTGGAATTCTCTCTCCTTTCTCCATATGCCTGTCTCCCCATACTCTATCTCTCTGTGTGTGTACTTCTCTCTCTCCCTATCTCTCTAAAATAAATAAATAAGCAAATAAATAAATAATTGAAAAAAAAGAGAACCAGAATAGACATTTTTCCAAAGAGGACATACAGATGGCAAACAGACACACAAAGAGATACCCAACATCAGTAATCATCAAGGAAATAAGTCAAACCACAATGAATTATCACCTTATCACAATCAGAATGACTAACATCAAAAAACATAATAAATATTAAGTGTTAGAAAGGATATAGAGAAAAAGTAGATTGACTTAACTGTTTGTGGAAATGTAAATTGGTGTCATTACTGTGAAAAATGTATAGAGGTTTCTCAAAAAATTAAAATAGAATTACCATAATAGAATTACCATATGATAGAGTAATTCCACTACTGGATATTAACCCAAAGAAAATGAAAATAATAATTCAAAATGATATACACACCACTGCTTAGTACATTATTTACAGTAGCCAAGATATGAAAGTAACTTGTGTCCATCATAGATGAATGGATAAACAAGAATATGTATATGGTGTATATATGTACAATGGAATATTACTAAACCATAAAAATTAATGAGTTATTGTCACTTGCAACAACATGGATGAGAGGGTATAATGCTAAATAATGTGTATGACAGAAAATGACAAATATCATATGATTTCACTCATATGAGGAGTTTAAAAAACAAAACAAATGAGCAAGTGGTGCCTCAGTGGCTCAGTTGGTTAAGCATCTGACTCTTGGTTTCAGCTCAGATCATGATCTCAATATTGTGTGTGATTGAGCCACACAGGTTCTGTGCTCAGAGTAGAGTCTGCTTCAGATTCTCTCTCTCTCCCTCTCACTCATTCTCTCTCAAATAAATAAATAAATATTTTTTTAAATGAGCAGATAAAAAGAAAGACAAAAAGAGGCAAACCAAGAAACAAACTTTTAGCTATAGATAACAAACTTATGGTTACCAGAGGGCAGGTACATGGGAGGATGGATTAAATAATCAAGGGAATTAAGGATGAGTGCATTGTTGTGATGAGCACTTCTCCTATGGGCAACTATAGTGGAAATGGTGACTCACTACATTGTACAACTGAAACTACTAGTACAGTATATGTTAACTACCTGGAATTTATTTTTTATTTTTTTTTAAGATTTTATTTATTTATTTGACAGAGAGATATCACAAATAGGCAGAGAGGCAGGCAGAGAAAGAGGGGAAGCAGGCTCCCCACTGAGAAGAGAGCCTGATGCAGGCCTCGATCCCAGGGCCCTGAGATCATGACCTGAGCCGAAGGCAGAGGCTTTAACCCACTGAGCCACCCAGGCACGCAACTACCTGGAATTTAAATAAAACCTAAGAAACATGAAGAAAGACCAAAAGAAGAAGAAGAAGAAGAAGAAGAAGAAGAAGAAGAAGAAGAAGAAGAAGAAAGAGAGAGAGAGAGAGAGAGAGAGAGAGAGAGAGAGAGAGAAAGAGAATCTTAAATACAAAGAATAGACTGACAGTTGCCCATAGGAGAAGTGGGTAAAGGGATGGGTAAAATAGATAAAGGAGATAAAGAGTACATGTATTGTGATGAGTACTGACTGATGTATAAAAATGTTGAACCATTATACTGTACACCTGAAACAAACAAAACAAAATAGAAACAGACTCCTAGATACAGAAAAAAAATAACAACAAAAGAACTGTTGGTTGCCAGAAAAGTAGTGGTTTTAGGAGGGCAGGCAAAATAGGTGAATATAATTAAGAGGTACAAACTTTCATTTACAAAATAGATAAGTCATGGGACTATAATGTACAGAATAGGGAATAAAGTAAAAAAAATCATAATAACTTTCATGACAGATGGTAACTAGACATTTTTTAAAAAGATTTTAATTTTTTTATTTATTGGAGAGAGAGGGATAGTGCTAAAGAACACAAGCAAGGGGAGGGACAGAGGGAGAGGGAGAGGCAGGTTTCCTGCTGAGCAGGCAGCCCTGTGCTGGGCTCAATCCCAGGACCCTGGGATTAGAACCTGAGATGAAGGCAGATGATTAACTTATTGAGCCACCCAGGTGCCCCAGTAACTAGAATTATCATGGGGAACATTTCATTAAATCAGTATGATGTATACCTGAAACCGATTGGATATTGTATATAACTTATGCTTCAAAAAACACACACACACAATTAAATAATTCAAAATATTTAAATAATTCAAGAAGTACTTTTTATAATAAAAAAGTAAGGTACTTTTTATTATAAAAATATTTTTTATTATAAGATAGGAAAAGACTATTTGTAACAATTTACAGACCATATGATCTTTTACCTGGAAAGTTCAAGTGAATTAACTAACATGAAGAATAATAAATAAGAGATTTTGATGTTTGGGCCAGATACAAGATCACTGTACAAGATTGTTAACTTTCATATTTCTTTCCAGAAACAATCAAAAGAGAGTTAAATGGAAAATAAAAAGATTATAATTACAAACAAGACTCTCTCTCTCTCTCTCTCTCTCTCTATATATATATATATATATATATATAAAGATATATATATAAAGCAAAGTAATATATATATATGTATATATATATATATGAAGCAAAGTAAAGTATAAAAAATAAATGCAGGAAACTGTAGAATATTGAACACCAGCAACCAAAAATATATGCTAAATTTTAGGTTATGATAGCCTAAATTTGTGCAAATTTTAATTTTAAAATACCATCATAAAAGTGAATAATTCAGAGGATTAATATTTCTGGATATTCATCTGTCTTTTCAATTTTTTTTTTGGAAAAGATGATTTATATAC
This sequence comes from Spilogale gracilis, assembly GCA_004023965.1. Lineage (NCBI taxonomy): Eukaryota > Metazoa > Chordata > Mammalia > Carnivora > Mephitidae > Spilogale > Spilogale gracilis. Next base: position 91,070 of record PITA01006173.1, read on the forward strand.
CAGGGGTTGATAACTTTTTTTGATAAAGGGCGAGATATTTTAGGCCTTGTGGGCCACACAATCTTAGTTACAAATACATACCTTTGCTGTTGGGGTGCCAAAGCAGCAGCAGATAGTACATAAACATGAATGTATGTTGCAATAAAGTTTATTTAGGGAAGCTATTGAACTGGACTTAGCCCACAGGCCAGAGTTTGCAATCTCTGCTATAATACCTTGCGCCCCCCCCCCCCCCCGCCCAGGCTTTCAAAACTGAAATGTCACCCTCCCCAACCATGATTCCCAAAGGGTTTATTGGAGTTTCCTAGGTTAGGAAAGGGTGGGGACTCTGTTTTTGCCCCCAGATGAGGTGAGCTCTTCAGACATGCTCTTTCACCTTCCCCTTCGCCTCCTCCTTCCCAAAGTTTGGAAGTCGAAGCCTAAGGGTTGGAGGATTTGAGGAGAGCCATTCAACGGGGAAAAGCCCCAGGCTCTGACTTGAATGGAAACCTTTCTGCATTTGAATGAAACCATTGGATTGAGTGAGGCCCATCAGAGTGGATCACCCTGAACCACCTAGTTACTCAATGCATACAAAATTACTTTCAAACTACTGAGAATAATGTTGAAGGCCCACCACACTGCTTCCAACCCCCTTTACACCTTCCCAATCTTGTTCCCCTGTTTACTGCTTCCTTTAAATTTTCTTTCTACTTCTATACACTATATCCATTATACTTGAACTTGAAGAAATGGATGCATTCCTAAAAACTTAAAAACTACCATAACCAAAACAGAAAAACATAGAAAACCTGAACAGAAACATAATTAACAAAGAAATTGAAGAAATAATCAAACATCTCTAAATGGGGTGCCTGGGTTGGCTCAATTGGTTAAGCATCTGCCTTTGGTTCAGGTCATGATACCAGGGTCCTGGGATCAAGTCCTGCATCCGGCTTCCTACTCAGTGGGAAGTCTTCTTGTTCCTCTTCCCCTCCCCCTGTTCATGTTTTCTTTCTCAAAAAATAAATAAAATCTTAAAAAAAAATCTACCAACAACAAAAGTCCAGTGCATTGGCTTCCCAGGGGAGTTCTGCCAAATATTTAAGGAACTAATATATATTTTCTGAAGCTTTTTAAAAAAATAGAAATGGAAGGAAAACTTTCAAACTCATTTTATGTGGCTGTATTATCTTAATACCAAACGAGACAAAGACCTCACCAAAAAGGAGAATTACAGGTCAATATGCCTGATGAACATAGATGCCAAAATTCTCAACAAGATAGTAGCCAATTAGATCCAAAAATACATTAAAGAGTTAATACATTAGATGTACATTAAAAAGTACATCTGCAAGGTTAGTTCAACATCTGCAAATCAATCAATGTGATATATTAATAAAAGAAAGGACAATAACCATATAATCCTCTCAAATGAAGCAGAAGAAGCATTTGAAAAAATATGTCATCCTTTCATGATTAAAACTATTCACAGTGTAGGTATAGAAGGAACATATTAAACACCATAAAAACCATCTATGAAAAGCCCATAGCAAATATCATTCTCAAAGGGGGAAAAACAGAGCTTTCCCCCTAAGATCAAGAACATGGCAGGGATGGCCTCTCTCACTAGTGTTATTCAGTATATTACTAGAAGTCCTACTCTCAGCAATCAGACAACAAAAAGAAGTAAAAAGAATTCAAATCGGCATAGAAGAAGCCAAACTCTCTCTCTTCACAGACGACATGATACTTTATGTGGAAAACCCAAAAGACTACACTAAAAAATTGCTAGAACACATACAGAAATTCAGCAAGATGGCAGGATATAAAATCAATGCACAGAAATCAGTTGCATTTCTACAGACTAACAATGAGATTGAAGAAAGAAAAAATCAAGGAATTAATCCTGTCACCGCCGGAGGAGCCAGCCTCGGTAGAGATGTGGGTCCCGAACCGCGGGATGTCTGGTGGGCAAAATAATGACACGGACACGCAAATCTAATGCAAGCTGACAGACCCGAGGTCAGTAAGCAGAGACCTATGAAGCAGGCTCAGCCTCACGCTCTGACTTTTTAGCATTGGCTCTCTAGCTCTAGCTCTCTAGCTCTGGCTTTGGCCCTCTTGCTGTACTTCTCTCTCTTCTTCTGTCTCTCTTTGCTTCTTGCTCTCTCCTCGCATTGTTTCTCTGTTTCTTGCTGCTCTCTTCAAAGGCTCTCTTGCTGCCTCTCCTCTAAGGCTCTCTTGCTGCTTCCTCGCAGGCCCTCTGCCTTTTTCTCTCTGTCTCTCTGTAGGCTCTCAGTCTCTCTCTGTCTCACAGCTTTGTCTCTCTTGACTGTCAAGGGTCCCAGTCTTTTATTATTCCCAAGTGAGGAAGTTGGGTGGTGCAGTTAAATCTTTAACTGCTTTTGCACCCACCCTAGAGACAGGATTAGTATTGTTACTGCAGGGTACAGAGTGATTGCTTAAACTCACAGAAGTCGAGACCATTGAGGCACAGGGATCAATAAATACAGATAAGAGATACAGAGATATGATTACCGGGAGGAGGATTAAATGGAACTATGTCTTGAATAAGCACACCAAGGAAATATTGCCCTGACCCACAGGGTAAGTGGCTTTTCAGATTCTAGGCAGGGAAAGCCCAGAGGGGCTTTCATTCACATTCACAGGTACCTCCACCAGAATTTCTGGTGGCTTGGGCATGGAGGGAAGGACAGATTATGCACCTTCCTGACATAATCCCATTTACAATTACACTAAAAAGTATAAGATACTTAGGAATAAACCTAATCAAAGAAGTAAATGATATGTAGTCTAAGAAATACAGAACATTTATGAAAGAAATTGAGGGAGACACAAAGAAATGGAAAAACATATCATGATTATGGATTGGAAGGATAAATATTGTTAAAATGTCTGTGCTACCCAGAGCAATCTACACATTCAAAGCAAGCCCCATCAAAATATCATCAAAATTTTCACAGAGATAGAAAAAATAATGCCAAATTTGTGTGGAACCAGAAAAGACCCTGAGTTATCAGGGGGCTGTTGAAAAAGAGACCCAAAAGTTGTGATAACACAATGCTAGATTTCAAGGTATATTACAAAGCTGTGATCATCAAGGCAGTATGGTATAGGCTGAAAACAACAAATGGATCAATGAAACTGAATAGAAAACCCAGAAATGGACCCTCAAATCTATGACCAACTAACCTTCAACAGAGCAGGAAAGAATATCCAATGGAAAAAGGACAGTCTCTTCTACAAATGATACTAAGATATTTGCACAGCTACATGCAGAAAAATAAAATTGGACCATTTTCTTATACCATACACAAAGATAAAGTCAAAATGCATGTAAGAACAAAGTGTTACATAGGAATCCATCAAAATCCTAGATGAAAACACAAGCAACAACCACTTAGACCTCAGCAGGAGTAACTTCTTGTTAGACACATTTCCAAAGGCAAGGGAAACAAAAGCAAAATGAACTATTGGGACTTCATCAGATCAAGAGATTTTGCACAGCAAAGAAATCAGTCAACAAAACTTAAAGGCAACATACATAATGGAAGAAGATATTTGCAAATGATTTATCAGATAAAGGGCTAGTACCCAAGATCTATAAAGAACTTTTCAAATTCAATACCCTCAAAAAAATAAAAGCTCAGTCAAGAAACGGGCAGAAGACATGAACAGACACTTCTCCAAAGAAGACAACAAATGACCAACAGACACATGAAAAAAAATGCCCCACATCATTTGGCATCAGGGAAATACAAATCAAAACCCCAGTGAGATACCACCTCACACCAGTCAGAATGGGTAAAATCAGCAAGTCAGGAAACAACAAGTGTTGGTGAGGATGCAGAGAAAGGAGAACGTTTTTACACTGTTGGTGGGAATGCAGGCTGGTACAGCCACTCTGGAAAACAGTTTGGATATTCCTTAAGAAAAATAGGGCTACCCTATGACCCATCAATTCCACTACTAGGTTTTTTACCCCAAAGATACAAATGTAGTGATCCGATGGGGGCACCTGCACTCCAGTGTTCATAACAGCAATGTCTATAATAGCCAAAGTGTGGAAAGAGTTGAGATGCCCATAGACAAATGAATGGATAAAGAAGATATGACAATATACACACATATAAAGTGGAATATTACTCATCCATCATAAAGGATTGATACCATTGACATGGATGGAATTGGAGGGTATTATGCTGACAGAGATAAGTCAAACAGAGAAAGACAATTACTGTATGGCTTCACTCCTAAGTGGAATATAAGTAATGACATAGAGGATTATATGGGAAGGGAGGGGAAACTGAAGGAAAGTCATCAGAGAGGGAGAAAAACAATGAGAAACTCTCAACTGTAGGAAACAAATAAGGTTGCTGGAGGGTAGGTGGGTGGGGGTATGGTATAATTGGGTGATGAGCATTAAGAAGGGCATATCGTGTGATGATCACTGGGTGTTATATGCAACTGATGAATTATTGAATTCTTTATTTGAAACCAAAGATGTATTATACATTGGCTAACTGAATTTAAATCATAAAAAATAAATGGTAGTAACTGGATGTTGGCATGGGGTGGGGGGTTGGGGATATGTTTTTTAAGGTTGGACATAATAAACCACAATACTGTATTATAAACTTCATAGTTCACAGTGACAACATTTTAATTGTTCCCATCACAAAAAAAGAATAATTTTGTGATATGATAGACATGGTAGATAACATTATCTTGGTAATCACATTTAAATATGTAAATTTATCAAGTCAATATGCTGGACAACTAAAATTTGCATAATGTTGCATGTTAGTTATATGTCAATAAAAATAAATTTGAAAAAAGTAGTAAACACTGAAAAAAGAAAAGAACCAGTGAGATATACTTGATAAAGCTTGAATAAACTCATAATGTTTTCCTTAACACTTTCTACCAGATTCCCATTATAATTTAGAATTAAATGAAAATATTAAGGAAAGCTATGTGAAATTCCCAATATTCAGTTATTTTAACCTAAAGAAATAACATTTAATCTTTTTTTTTGGTGGAAGGCCTATAAGTTTCTTTAAAACCTGATCCCCTTCAACCTCAATGATCTCATCTATCAACATTTTTTCCCACTCTTTTATTCAGGTACTACTGCATTGATCCATCTGTTGCTCAGCCATGACTTGTGCAATTGTCCTTCCTAGCCTTGGCATTTGTTAGTTCATTTTTTGTAAACTTCCTCTTTCCAGAGTCACCTGAGGTTTCTTTCATAATTCACTTCAAACATTATCTTAACTCAAATACTATTTCTTGAAAGAAGACTTATCTTCTTGCTATGACTAAGTAAATTCTCCATCCTATACTTTTGCTCTATTCACTATTAACTTATTTTCTTAAGTGACACAATTAGGGTTTGTCTCTATGACTCCTAACATAACCTACACACAATGGGATGTAAACTCCTTGATTTCAAGAATTTGGTATGTTTCCTGCTGCATTTGCATTGCATAGTAGAGTGTGTGTCATGGTGCAAGCAATAAAAATTTTTGTTTTATCACTGTTTGGTATGTTAAAACTCAAGGAAAAAATAAAGAAGAAACTACAACAGAAGAATATTCTACTATAATAAAGCAGCACGTTAAAAATTAATACAATCAACCCAGTAGGAAAGTAGATTCTGGGTGTGAACAAAAAGAAGAAACTGAATGGCCAACAGATAAAAAATAACCTACATTCCTTAATATTTAGGGAAACACACATAAAGTTACCACCTCCATATTAGCAAATATTAAAAGGCTTAACCATACTTAATTTTGACTAGGACAATTTTTACTCTCAATTAGTATACTTATTTTGTTGCTGACCTGTACCAAACAGTTCATGAAACTACTGGTCAATTAACCACCCTTTGATTAGCCATAAAATAGGATGTGAAGGAAGGGCATTCAACTAATGCAAGTGCCAACTGTTAAAATCAGTTTTTGGAGCAACTTGCTTATGTCTATCAAGGAAAATTTTTCAGAATGTTCATAAAGAACTATTCCATCAGCAATTAAAGACAAAATACATAACAATAAAATTTAAAATAATGTTGCCATATTTGCGGTTTATTAATCCATTAATGGCATATTGAATATATGATGAAATTAGAATCATTAACATTTATCTATCTAATTCACACCCTCAAGATCCACCCAGGCTCACCCTTTCCCCCACCCCCTCCCTTCCAAAACCTTCAGTTTGTTTCTCAAAGTCCAATGATCAATGATAGATGGAAGATAGATTGATAGAAATGATAGATAATAGTAACAAAATATTAACTTAAAGATAACTTTTTAACATTTATAACATCATACCCTATTGTAAAATCATCATACATATTGTAAAATTTTGGCATGTGTATTTTGCACACCCATATTAAAGTCCTTCTAATATATATATATTATATATTATATATATAATATATATATATATACATGGACACATTAAACTATTCAATTATACTGCACTTTTAAAATATTGAGTAAAAATTAATCAATCCGTGTGTCTGTCAGAATCAATAGAAAATGGAAAGTTTTGTACTCAGAATTTTAAGAGAGAGATATAAATGTTGATAAGTGATTGGGCTCATATATTTTTTTAATAAGCCACTTAATTTTTTAACAAAAAAGAGCTCAAATTTTATTATATTCAGAAGACATAAAATTGCAGTTAAATAAATATAAGAACAAATATTATCTAGAAAAAAAGAATGGTAAAAATTGTACACTTCATTTAGTGTAAAGTGTGAGTATAGGTGAATAATGGATCACCAATACATTAATAACTTCTTTTAATTTTTTAATTAAAATGTATTACTCGTTTCAGAGTGAGCCACTTACATTTTATTACATGTAGATATAAAGAGTAAGGTATAAAAAAATGGATTTACCCAGGGTTGTGAAATGTTATTCTTTAAGAATTTAAATTTTATTTTACTTTACCTTACTTTATTTATTTTATTTTATATTTTCTTTTATGTGTTATGTTAGTCACCATACAATGCATCATTAGTTTTTAATGTACTATTCCAAGACTCATTGTTTACAAATAATCTTTTTTAAGTTCTATTTTTTATTTTTTCAATATTTTAAGAATCATTGTTTATGCCCCACACAAAGTGCTCCATGCAATTCGCACTCTCAAGATCACCCTTTCCCCCACCCCCCTCCCTTCAAAAACCCTCAGTTTGTTTCTCAAAGTCCAAAGTCTCTCATGTTTCATCTCCCTCTCCGATTTACCCCAATTCACATTTCCTTTCCTTATTCCACTTTCCTCCATGTTACTCCTTATGCTCCACAAATAAGTGAAATCATATGATACTTGACTTTCTCTTCTTGGCGTATCTCACTCAGCATAATCTCCTCCAGTACTGTCCATTTTGCTACAAAAGTTGGGTATTCATCCTTTCTGATGGAGGCATAATATTCCATTGTATATATGGGCCATAACTTCTTTATCCATTCATCTTTTGAAGGGCACCTTGGCTCTATCCACAGTTTGGCAGTTGTGGACATTGCTGGCCCTTCTACTCATTACATCTGTATTTTGGGGTTAAATATCCAGTAGTGCAATTGCAGGGTCATATGGTAGCTCCATTTTAAATATTTTAAGGAATCTCCACACTGTTTCCCAAAGTGGCTGCACCAACTTGCATTCCCACCAACAGCCTAAGAGGTTCTCCTTTCTTTATAGCCTCTCCAACAGTAGTTGTTTCCTGTCCTGTTAATTCTGGCCATTCTATCTGGTGTAAAGTGGTGCCTCAGTGTGGTTTTGACCTGAATTTCCCTGAGAGCTAATGATGATAAACATTTTTTCATGTGTCTGCTAGCCATTTGTATGTCTTCTATGGAGAAGTGTCTGTTCATGTCTTCTGCCCATTTTTGATGTGATCATCATTTTTTTGGCTGTTGAGATTGAGGAGTTCTTTATAGATCTTGGATATCAGCCTGTTGTCTGTAGTGTCATTTCTGAATATCTTCTCCCATTCAGTGGGTTGTCTTTTTGTTTTGTTTACTGTTTCCTTTGCTGTTTTTTTTTTATTTTGATGAAGTCCCAAAAGTTCATTTTCGCTTTTGTTTCCTTTGCCTTTAGAGACGTGTCTTGAAAGAAGTTTCTGCAGCTGATGTCAAAAGGTTACTGTTTTCCTCTAGATTTACGATAGATTCCTGTATCACGTTGAGGACTTTCATCCATTTCAAGTTTATCTTTGTATGTGGCATAAGAGAATGGTCGAGTTTCAGTCTTCAATAGGTAGTTGTCCAATTTTCCCAGAAACATTTTTTGAAGAGACTGTCTTTTTTTTCACTGGATATTTCTTTCTGCTTTGTCAAAGATTATTAGACCATAGAGTTGAAGGTCCATATCTAGACTCTCTACTCTGTTCCATTGGTCTATTTGTCTGTTTTTCTGCCAGTACCATGCTGTCTTGGTGATCACAGCTTTGTAATAAAGCTTGAAATCAGGTAACATGAGGCCCCCTACTTTCTTTTTCTTTTTTTAAACAATTCCTTACCCATTCAGGGTCTTTTTTGGTTCCATATAAATTTTAGGATTGTTTGTTCCAGCGCTTTGAAAAATATTGGAATTTTCATTGGGATGGCATTGAAAGTATCAATTGCTATGGGCAGTATAGACATTTTAACAATGTTATTCTTCCAATCCATGAGCATGGAATGCTCTTCCATCTTTTTGTGTCTTTTTCAATTTCTTTCATGAGTGTTCTGTAGTTCCTCAAGTACAGATCCTTAACTTCTTTGGTTAGGTTTATTGCTAGGTATCGTACGGTTTAGGGTGCTATAACAAACAGAATTGATTCTCTGATTTCCTTTTCTATATTTTCATTGTTAGTGTATAAGAACACAATTGATTTCTGTGCATTTATTTTGTATCCTGCCACATTACTGAATTGTTGTATGAGTTCTAGTAGTTTGGAGGTAGAGTCTTTTGGGCTTTCCACATAGAGTATCATGTCATCTGCAAAGAGAAAGCATTTGACGTCTCCATTGCCAATTTGGATACATTTTATTTCTTTTCATTGTGTGATTGCTATTGCTAGGACTTCTAACACTATGTTGAACAAGAGTGGTAATAGTGGACATCCTTGAGTTGTTCCTGATCAGAGTGGGAAGGCTGTCAGTTTTTCCCCATTGAGAATGATATTCACTGTGGGTTTTTCATAGATAGATTTTATGAGGTTGAGGAATGTTCCCTCTATCCCTATACTTTGAAGAGCTTTAATCACGAATGGATGCTGTATTTTTTTCAAATGCTTGTTCTGCATCAATTGAGAGGACCATGTGGTTCTTCTCTCTTCTCTTATGGACTTGTTCTATCACGTTGATTGGTTAGAGAATGTTGAACCACCCTTACATCCCAGGGATAAATTCCACCTGGTTGTGGTGGATAATCTTTTTAATGTACTGTTGGATCCTATTAGCAAGGATCTTGTTAAGAATTTTGGCATCGGGGCGCCTGGGTGGCTCAGTTGTTTGAGCGACTGCCTTTGGCTCAGGTCATGATCCTGGAGACCCGGGATCGAGTCCCACATCGGGCTCCCTGCTCGGCGGGAAGCCTGCTTCTCCCTCTCTCACTCCCCCTGCTTGTGTTCCCTCTCTGGCTGTGTTTCTCTCTGTCAAATAAATAAAATCTTTAAAAAAAAAAAGAATTTTGGCATCCATGTTCATGGGATATTGGTCTGAAGTTTATATTTTTTGAAACAGTTCAGGAGAATAGATATTATTTCTTCTTTGAATGTTTGGCAGAATTCCCCAGGGAATCCTTCAGGTCCTGGGGTTTTGTTTTTTGGTAGGTTTTTGATCACTGCTTCAATATCCTTACTAGATATTTGTCTATTCAGATGGTCAATTTCTTCCTGTATCAGTCTTGGAAATTTATAGGTTTCCAGGAATGTATCCATCTCTTCTAGGTTGTTAAACTTACTGGCATATAACTGTTGATAGCAATTTCTGGTGATTGTTTCAATTTCCTTGGTGTTAGTAGTGATCTCTCCCCTTTCATTTATGATTTTTTAAATTTGAGTCTTCTCTCATTTCTTTTGGATTAGTTAGCCAATGTCTTATCGATCTTATTAACTCTTTCCAAGAACCAGCTTCTAGTTTCATTGATGTGTTCTACTGTATTTCTAGTTTCTAATTCATTGATCTCTGTTCTAATCTTAATTATTTCCTGTCTTGTGTGTGGGGTTAGCTTAGTTTGTTGTTGATTTTCCAAGATTTAAGGTGTAACAAGAGTTGGTGTATTGGGGATTTTTCAATTTTTTTTGAGTGAGGTTTGGATGGCTATGTATTCCCCCTTTAGGACTGCCTTTGCCATATCCCATAGGTTTTGGATTGATGTATCTTCATTCATTGGTTTCCATGAAATGTTTAAGTGCTTCTTTGATTTCCTGGTTGATCCAAACATTCTTGAACACGATGCTCTTTAGCTTCCAAGTGTTTGAATTCCTTCTAAACTTTTTCTTGTGGTTGAGTTCCAGTTTCAAGGCACTGTGGTCAGAGAATATGCAGGGAATAATCTCAGTCTTTTGGTATCAGTTGAACCCTGATTTGTGACCTCGTTAGTGGTTTATTATGGTGAAAGTTTCATGTGCACTCGAGAAGAATGAGTATTCTGCTGCTTTAGGGTGGAATGTTCTGATTATATATCTATGAGGTCCATTTGGTCCAATGTCATTCAAAACTCTTGTTTCTTTGTTGATTTTCTCTTTAGATGATCTGTCCATTCCTGAGAGTGGCATGTTAACATCCCCTACTATTATTGTATTCATATCAATATAAATCTTTATTTTGCTTAACAGTTAGCTTATGTATTTGGCTGCTCCCATGTTGGGGTCATAAATATTACAATTGTTATATATTCTTGGTGGATAGACATTTCAAGAATGAGGCAGTGTCCTTCTGTATCTCTGACTTCTGTCCTTAGCTTAAAATCTAATTTTTCTGATCTGAGAATCACTATCCCAACTTTCGTTTGAGGTCCATTGGCCTGAAAGATGGTTCTCCGTCCCCTAACTTTCATTCTGGATGTATCTTTAGATTCAAAATGTGCCTCTTATAGACAGTATATGGACAGGTCCTGTAGTTTTATCCAGTCTGAAGCCCTCAGCCTTTTTTTTTTTATTTTTTTTTATTTTTTTTTATTGTTACTAAATTTTTTTTTCCCATTCCCAACACCCAGTGCTCCACGCTCTAGGCACCCCCAGTACCCACCACCAGGCTCTCCCATCCCCCCACCCCCCTCCCTCCAAGTCCCTCGGTTTGTTTCTGTGTCCAAAGTCTCTGTTGTTTCGTTTCCCTCCCTAGATTACCCTAGTTCCCATTTTCTTTCCTTCTCCCACTGTTCTCCAGGTTACCCCTCATGCATCGCAAGTAAGTGAAACCATGTGATACTTGACCCTCTCTTCCTGGCTTATTTCACTCAGCACAATCTCCTCCAGTCCAGTCCATGTTGGTACAAAAATTGGATATTTGTCCTTTTTGATGTAGGCGTAGTATTCCATTGTATATATGGACCACATCTTCACACGCTCGGGGGCGCCCACACGCACGGGGGCGCCCACACGCCCGGGGGAGCCCACACAACCGGGGGGAGCCCAAACGCCGGGGGGAGGCCACACGCACGGGGGCGCCCACACGCTCGGGGGCGCCCACATGCACGGGGGCTGCCCACACGCACGGGGGCGCCCACACGCACGGGGGCGCCCACACGCTCGGGGGAGCCCACACGCTCGGGGGCGCCCACACGCTCGGGGGACGCTCACGTTCGGGGGCTGCCCACACGCACGGGGG
>PITA01006174.1:0-23314 GCA_004023965.1 Spilogale gracilis
TTTTTTTTTTTTTTTTAAGATTTTATTTATTTGACAGAGAGAAACACAGCTAGAGAGGGAATACAAGCAGGGGGAGTGAGAGAGGGAGAAGCAGGCTCCCCACGGGGCAGGGAGCCCCATGTGGGGCTTGATTCCAGGGACTCTGGGATCATGACCCGATCCTAAGGCAGAGGCTTAATGACTGAGCCACCCAGGCACCCAGACCTCTGGAGGTTCCTGGCCTTTTATTGTCTCCCATGATAGGTGCAGAGATACAGCTGAGGGGAAGGGAACCAGTCCTCCCTTCGTACTGTGTGTGACCCTAGACAAATCACATCACCCAGCCTCCATTCTGTCCCCCGCAAATGGATCTGGAGGCTGTCATGCTGGGGTCCCCAAGCTCTGGCAGGGGACAGACATGTTAGGATGCAGTGACCGTGATGACCGCGTGACAGCCAGTGCGATTGCCAACCTCCTCTGCATGTTCTTGTCAAGGTCTTTAAAATTACCCAATATTTCGGGGGTGCCTGGTTGGCTCAGAAGAGTATGTGATGATCTCAGGGTCCTGAGTTCGAGTCCCGTGTTAGGTGTAGAAATTACTAAAAACAAATAAAGGAAATTTCCAAATATTTTAAACATACAAAAAATAGAGAAAAAGTTTCAGGCTTGAGAAGGAGAAGGATTGTAGAGAACAGCTACGGACTGGCTCCCCAGCTCTGTCAAATGTCTGCTGTCTTTGCTTCAGATATTTTTAATTTCCTAAGAAATAAATCATCACAGATAGAATTAAATCCCCTGCGTGTCTCTCTCTGATCTCATTCCCAATCCTCCCTTCCAGAGGTAACTGCTAGTATAAATTCAGTGTCTTTGATCTCCCACACAATTTAACACCTTTTATACCTGTGTCCCTAAAAGCATATATATAGGACAGTTTTGAGGGTTTTTTAATACTTTTTTTGTATGACACTGTACCTGTTCCACGACTTGTTGCCGGGTTTGGGTTTTTTTTTTCCTTCCAGAAAATATCTGTGTTGACGCTTCTAGCCTTGGTTTATTTTTACACCTCGTCTATCACTCCACTGTATGAGCAGATCACAATGTATCTAGACGCCTGTGGATGCACAGTACATTAAGGGCTACGTGTTCAGCATTATAGGCGGAATGAGTGGAGTGGAGTGACTGCATGGGAGCCCTGGGCATCCTGGACTTCATTAAGGTTGTCAACACTTGTCTAATGTCGCTAGAGCCCCTTCCGTCCCCGTGAGTGGTATATGAGGCTTCCAACCGTGCCACATGCTCAGCACCATACCCCTCGCCCCGTGTTGACAGACTTCTCTGCCTGTCTGGTGGGGATGAAATGATGTAGCACAGCTCTTTTCATTTGCATGTCTCACATGACCAGTGAGGCTGAACTTCTTTTCATATTTTGGGCCATTTGGATTTCCTCTTTTGTGAATTGCCCATTGCTATCCTTTACCATTTATTTTTATTTTTAGCAGTTGGATTGTCTGTCTTGTCTCCACTTTCATGCTACTCCTGCCAGATCCCCAAACGAATTCAGATCATGGCACTTCCCACCGCTATCTAGAAGATGCACAGCTTAGCTTGTCGCCATCCCCAGTGGTCCTGGCTTGTCTGTGGACTGGGAATCGAGCTCAGCCCCAAAGTCAGCTCCAGCTTCTCCTCCAAGCTCACCTTCCACTGCTTCCCTCCACACTCATGAACTCCGGTCCCCACAACACAGCCTGCTCTGTCCCAGGCTTCCTGCACATACCATTCTCTCTACCTGGAAGGCTCACCTCCTGATTTCCAGATTCTACCTGCATACTACCTTTCCCATATTTATGCTCTCTTCTCAATTCAGAGTTAGAGCTACATCTAAACAATCACTGGTGATGCTCTCTTCCCTTCTGGTGGCATTTCTTATTTCCCAGTGTGCAGTGCTTTAACAACTCTTCACTTTGCATACCCCTTTTCCCTCTACAAAAGTATATGCTCCTTCATTGTGTTATTTTAATCTTCATTCATAATCTGATTTTAACCTCATCTATGCAACCGCCTGTGAGATGGGGTAGGGTTCATAAGTCCTTTGAACAGATGAAGAAACGTGGCCTAAAGGAAAACCAGCTCACCCAAGATCCTATAGGGGCCCCAAGGCAGAGCTGGACACAAAGCCCGGACTCTCCCAATTCCACAATTTAGATCACTATACCACGCCCCTCATACGTGAATGTGTATGGTGTTGTCTGTGCCCGCACTTGATTCCCCCTGAAGACTGTGGGCTTTCTCGCTCCCACTCTAGTCCCCCCATGAGGGTGCCCTCAATGAATATGTAATTTTTTGAAACAACAATAATCACAGCATACCCACTGGGTGCCAGGGCTGTACAAATATTAACTCTAATCTTCACAGCAACTCTATTCAGATAAGGAAACTCGGGGTCCTACAGCCAGTAATCAGTGGAGCTGGCCTTTCAGACCCAGAGGTAGGGCATTCCTCCCATCAGCTCTGCCCACCGCACCCTACAGGCAGAGCCAGCCAGCTGGAGAGATCATACCCCCAGGCTGGGAGCCAAAGGGCCAACCGTGGGCAACTTGACAGCATGGAAGCCTGGGGTGGGGATGTCCACTGACCACACCCGTGATGCACGCACTGCCCCAGCCTCCCGGGGGTGTCTGCAGAACTGGATGGTAGCACATCAGAGGAGGCTGAGGGATGGGGTGGGGGTTGTTTGTAAGTACTCTCTCCACCCCACCCCCAGAAAGAGCGAGTCTGGAGAGGGACAAGTCTGCCCTTTCTACCCTAGGCAAGGACACTGACTGGAGCCATGTCCATTGCCTCCATCTGCTATTCCTAGCACGTTGTCTTTCACCGTGTGAACTATTTATACGTTGTGTTTGTGTCTGTGGTATGTATTTGCGATTGTATCTTTGCGTTGTGTTTGTGTGCGATATGTCGTTGGGGTACTTTCTCTCCTGTGTCTGTGTTGTTACTGTGTTGTGGGTCTATGCCTGTTGCTCGTCTACCTTACGCGTATGTTCTGTTGTGTGTCTATGAAGTGCACACTGTGTCTCTCCCGGTGTGTGCCTATGCTCCGTAAATGTCTCCACCGTGTGTTGTGTGTATTGCGCTTCAGGACCTTGGGTCCGCACTGAGTGTGCCGTGGACGTTTCCACGTTCAGCTGGTGCTGTGTCGCCGTGGGGACGATCCAGGCCGCGAGCGCGGGCCGCCGCGTGTTTACGTGGGTGAGTCGGGTCGGGCCGCCCCGGGGCCGCGGCTCCGCAGACGGTCGGCGCGCGTCCGCACCTCCCGGCGGCGCGTCCCGGCCCCGCGCGCAGCCCACTGCGTCTTCTCCGGCGGCGCGGGGCGGTGCTTCCGCGTGTGCCCGCGGCGTGGCCCGGTCGTGGCGGGCTCCGCGTCCCCGTGCTGTCGCGCCGCGTGCCTGCGCCCTGCGTGCGAGGCGGCGGGGATGCGCGCGCGGGGGGCGGGGGCCCGGGGGCGCGCGGGGGCGGGCGCGGGCGGGCGGCGCTGCGGGGCCCCGCGGCCGCGGGCTCCAATGGCGAGGCCGGCGCGGCCCCCGCTAATTACATAAGCGGGACGTCAATATTTCGCGGGAAAACGCGAAAAAGATGGCGCCCCGCGCCCGGGGGGCCCCTTCCTGAGCGCCCGGCCCCTCCCTCCTCCGCCTCCCCCCTCCTCCCCGCGGCGCCCCCGCCCCTCCCCGCCCCCACCGAGACCCCGACCCCGGCCCCACGGTCGGACACTCGGCCGGGCAGCCGCGGGCCGCGCGCAGCCTCCTCCGCCGCCGATGCGCCTGGTGGCCAGACTCCAAGTGGGACCGGCCGACACGCAGGCTCGCGGTAAGCTCAGCGGGGACTCCCCGACACACGATTCGCTTACGGCACACATCCTTCTTTGCGAAATCTTCCCCGACTTCGGCGAACCGAGAGCCTCGGGAGGCGGCAAGGGATGCGGGGGGGCGGGGAGTTCGGGGTCCCGGAGAGCTGCGCGCCTGGAGCTGGAACGGGGGTAAGCGGCGTCTTCGGGGCGGGGGAGCCCCGCCTGGTCCCGGAGCCTTGGGGGGCGGGGGGCGTAGGTGACAGGTCGCTGCTCCCTGGCCCCAAACCTTGACTTTTCCTGTTCGGGGGCAGGGAGGGCGGGGGGTGGAGACCGACGGGGCATTTGGGATTTTGCTCACGTCCGAAGTCAGGCTGCCGCAGGACTGGGACAGTGGAGGCTTGGCGTCGGAGCGACCGAAGAGGGGAGCGCTTGAACCCGAGGGGGGTACTCTGCAAGGTGTTTTGTTTTGTTTTGTTTTCCCCTCCTCAACACCCTTTTTAAAAAAGCCAACGGCCACCCTGGGAGAGGCCCCGGCGCATGAATCATCCTCGCTTCCTGCCTCCACCCGGCCCCGCGCTCCGGGTGCCGCGGATTTGAACTGGACGCCGACGAGAACCCGCAAACAGGCATTTCTTTGCAGATGGGTTTGAATCAGCCAATCACAGCCCGCGGGGGCCCGCTCCGGGAGGATGGAGCCGCGGGGAGGGGGCCGCCACCCGGCCCCCCCCCCCGCCCCCCGCCCAGCCAGTGGGGGCGCGGCGACCCGGCCGGCTCCCAACGGCGCAGCGGGGGAGGAAGTGTCAGTTTGTGAACCTGCCGCGGGCCGGGCAGGCGGGGACTTCGCAGCGCCCGGGAGCCAGGTGGCGGGGAGAAGGCTGCGATTCGGAGCGCATACCCTGCCCAATGCCTGCGCTGCTCTGCCGTCCAGAAGAGGGCACAATGGGGATGTGGGGTGGAGAGGAACGTGGCCACAGTGTGGTCTGGGGAGCCAAGACCATAACAGTGCCCTTGCCCCCGCCAGGGCCCCTGACAGGCACACATATGTGTTTAACTTAACATACCCACTTACTGCCACAGACATCGTGAAACACAATCTTACAGGAGTACACACGCACTGACAGCAAAACACACAGGACTTGGGCCCTGCCTACAAATAATCGAAACACCAGGTGCCCCGTGCCATGGCAGAGAGGAGGGAACCAGAGTAGGGGGTGCAAGGAACAGAGCAAAGCTGTGTTCTGCTGGGCTCCACGGAGACTGTGTGGAGGGGCATAGAGCCAGGTGAGCCCAGAGAGGGGAGGAGGGGGCCAATGCCTGGGAACACACTGGGGAGCCACAGAAGCTTTCTGGAAGGGAGAAATAAGAAAGAATTGGTGGCCCTGTGGAAGAGTCTAGTAGGGAGACAGGAGATCAGGGAGTGATGTGCACTGGGTGCTGGTGGTCTCATTCCCCATCCCAGTACCCTGCATAAGTGAGCACAAGGCTTGGGAAACAGATATTGAATGAATAAATTGTCTAAGCAAAAGAGAGGCTTGAACTCAGACGGGGACAGGGACATGGAAAAGAGGGGCCAGATGTCAGAAATCCACCAGGCTTGGAGTTGGTCGACTGTGGCAACTCACTGGTTGGAGAAGTCTAAAGGTGCTCAGGGGCTTGGGGGTCGACCCACTGGCGGTCCCATTAGCAGGAAGAAGAGCAGTGGGGCAGTAGTGTGTTTCCTAGGATGGTGAGAGGCAGGTGCTGGCAGGGTGGCTTGTGTTGACTTACCTGCTGGCAGCACATTTGCATGTGAGCGGAAACATAGACTGAGTTTAAATGTCCCAGAACTGGTTTCCATTAAATGACCCCATAATTGGGAGCAGAAAGGGGGATTAGGGAAGATACATGTGGACCGGCTGTACCTGGTCACAAACCACCTAGGAGTTTTCTTTCCTAGGTGAGTTTCCTCTGGCCAGATCTCAGGCAGGGATGGGCAGGGATGTGATGGGGGGAGCAGCGAAGTCTTCCCACTGCTCCCCTGGAGAAGGCCCTCCACTCAGAGAACATGTTTGCTTAAGGGATAAAGCTTCAGGCTCCTAAGCCTGGGAGTTCAGGCCGCCTGGGCGGGGATACGTCTTTGTGGTTGGTTGAGAGATTTGTTCTCTTTAGAAGGCAGCAGGGTATGGGTGGGAAGAGGGGCAGGGTTTAGAAGCAGCTCACCTGATTATAAGCCTTGGCTCAGCCTCTGCCCCACTGGCCACTTGCCCTTGACAGACCTCAGTTTCTCTGTCCACAGAATGGGAATAATAATGTCTACCTTGCGTGGTTGTCACAAGGATCCTGTGACATAATGGAAGTCCCTGGCACATAGTACCATAGGTTGTATAAGTGGTAGTTTCCTTTCTTCCCTGAATGGACTGCTGGAGCAGGGGAGTGAGCGATAAAAACCCTCTTCTCTTTCTCTCCCAGTGTTAGGGGAAGATGATGGAGAATCGCTCTCTGGACCCAGGGACTCGGGACTCCTATGGTGCCACCAGCCACCTCCCCAACAAGGGGGCCCTGGCAAAAGCCAAGAACAACTTCAAAGACCTGATGTCCAAGCTGACGGAGGGCCAGTATGTGCTGTGCCGCTGGACCGATGGACTGTATTACCTTGGGAAGATCAAGAGGGTAAACCTTTCCTCCCTGGCCCCAGTTCCCAGGTGCAGCCTCTGGCCTAGGCCTCCTTTCATGTCCCGCCTGCTCCAAATGTGACTCTGGAAGGAACCAGAATCCTTAGGGCCAACATCATCCAACCAGGTCTTTAGAACAGAGTTCTGTGAGCCTACAGAACAAAACAACAGGGGATCTCAGATGACCACCTGGCCCCTGCCGTCGTCCACATTTCCACCAACTTGTGGTCCCCCGGCCCCGACTGTGGCCCCCAACTGGTGCACATTACCTCCGGAATTGCTGTCCTCCTTCCCCTTCCAGCCTCGCCCTGCTTTCTGGGGCACAAGGAGCGGGTGCAATCCCTCTATCCTGTGAGGACAAAAATGGGAGAGGAAGACCATTTCCAAGGGGCTTTTCCCCAGCCGCTTTCTCACACCGCCCCTCCCTCTCCATGCCCAGGTCAGCAGTTCTAAGCAGAGCTGCCTTGTGACTTTTGAAGATAATTCCAAATACTGGGTCCTGTGGAAGGACATACAGCATGGTGAGTACTCCTGAGAGCTTGGGTTCCCTTGCCCCATCCCTGGCCCTCTCTCCTCCCCCAGTTTTTTTTTTTTTCCTTCTCTCCTTCTCTCTTATACCCCTGGCATCTGGCTTTGTCCATGCGCCCCTATCTCCCAAAAAGCCCACCTGAGGTGACAAGATGACTAGTTGTGTGTTTACATGGAAAGGCACTTCTGACTTTGTCATGGCGTTAATCACACCCACATCATGAGGGAGGCAGGCGGGTGGAGCCGGTGGCTCCGGGAGGTGCGGGGAGAGCTGCGATGGCACTGGCACGCTATCCCCTACTGCACAAAGCTGAGGGTCAGGCTGGGGCTAGGAATGGGGGGGAGAGGCCCAGGCAGTCAAAACCGATGCTTTTAGATGTGAGCACAATGTGCCCTGTCCACGTGTGAAGAAAACTAGTGGAGTCAGACCTAGCCTTGGCAGAAAGCCAAGAAAGCAGAGCGGGGCCGGGCAGGTAAAGACGGACATGCCTGGACAGAGCTAGAGCAGCTTTGAAAGGGAGCTGGGTTGGTGCCATCCCTGCACGGAGAGAGTTGACATTTTCTCACTGAGGCCACCATTCTCCCTTTCCACAGACATGACAGACGCCACGACGCGGTCCCAACACTCATACATTTCTAACACGGAGCTCCAGGTTTAGGTTCAGTAGACCTCGGACTGAGCTTCAGCTCTTCCACTCGCTAGTTGCATGTCCTTGGGCAAGTGACACCACTTTTCTGAGCCTCAGTTTCTTCCCCTGAAGAGATGATGACATTAATGGCCATGAGACCCCAAGTATAGCACTGCTGAGTTCCAGGATGGCACTTCTGAAAGAATTTGTTACTGTAAGAGAGGATTTCAAGGAGCCTGCCAAGTAGGGTGCACAGAACCCAGCCAGTTTGAGAGGTTGCACGCCACCCCCGTCTCCAGGTTGTCGTAGCTTTTGCAGACCTGAAGACTCTTCTCCAAGCACCCACACACACACACATTCTCAATTTCTTCTACAAAGGTCTAAAGTGATGAGGAGCTCTTCTCTTAAGCTACCCTCTCATTGAAGGCATAGGGAGCCCGTAGGTGAAGAAAGACACCTTTGCAGACATTGATAGAAGGGCCACCATGTGCTAGAGACCCCGGATGTGCTAACAGTGCTCACCTAGGGAACAGCTCGTCTCCCCAGCCAGATAACTGTGCCTCACTAACAGGATGGGGTCCCTCTGGCATCACCCGAGATGAGAGCACAAGGATGAGTAAGCCAGAGGTAGAGTTACAGATTTCTTAATTAAGCTTACTCCCTTACTGGCTTATGTCAGCAGCTTACCTCGTTGAGCTGGTGAGGGCTTACTGCACCTGCAGTTGGGTATTCAGGAATAAGAGGCAAGACACTGCACGTTCAACAAATGTGTCCTGAACACATTATGCATTACACAAGGTATGAGGTCCCCAGCACTTAGTGATGAGCAGATACCATTTCTGCCTTTATAAAACTTCCCACTAGGGGGAACAAGACAGAAACATGTATCAGAATGTATTTATTCACTCAAACCTTTCACACATAAACACACATATTCTTCAGCAATATTCCCCAAAGAAAGTAAAGGGGAAAAAAGGGCTGAGAAAGAACTTATATTTAAAAAGCAGTTGTAAATACTTAAAACTGTTATGACATTTTTATTTAAGAAAGTTGGGGGGCGCCTGGGTGGCTCCGTTGGTTGAGCCACTGCCTTCGGCTCAG
Source organism: Spilogale gracilis (assembly GCA_004023965.1). Classification (NCBI taxonomy): domain Eukaryota; kingdom Metazoa; phylum Chordata; class Mammalia; order Carnivora; family Mephitidae; genus Spilogale; species Spilogale gracilis. The sequence continues at coordinate 8,730 of PITA01006174.1, forward strand.
GTCATGATCCTGGAGACCCCGGATCGAGCCCCACATCAGGCTTCCTGCTCCGCGGGAGGCCTGCTTCTCCCTCTCTCACTCCCCCTGCTCGTGTTCCCTCTCTGGCTGTGTTTCTCTCTGTCAAATAAATAAATAAATAAATAAATATCTTTTAAAAAAAAAAGAAAGTTGGAAATGTGAACACTAATTGACTTTGTTAGTGATATTAAGAAATTGTTTTTAATTTTTAGGTTCAGTAAAGAAACTGTAGTTATGTTGTTGCTATTTCTATAAGATTTTATTTATTTATTTGACAGAGTGAGAGATCACAAGTAGGCAGAGAGAGTAGAGGAAACAGACTCCCTCCTGAGCAGAGAGCCCGATGTGGGCCTTGATCCCAGGACCCTGAGATCATGACTTGAGCTGAAGGCACAGGCTTTAACCCACTGAGCCACCCACGTGCCCTGTTGTTGTTTTTAAAGAGCATCCTAATCTTTCAAAATTACATACTGAAATATTTCCAGAAAATGGTTAGATATCTGGGAATTGAGTCAAAATAATATAAGAGGGGGAAGTAGGTGGGAATACAGTCAAAATAAGATTGGCTATGAGTTCTTAATTGTTGATAAGAACATGGAGTTTCATTATAATCTTTATTGTTAACATAAAAAATGTTTAACAGGGTGCCTGGGGCACCTGGGTGGCTCAGGGGTTAAAGCCTCTGCCTTGGGCTCAGGTCAGGATCTCAGGGTCCTGGGATCAAGGCCCCTATCAGGCTCTCTGCTCAGCAGGGAGCCTGCTTTCTCCTCTCTCTCTGCCTGCCTCTCTGCCTACCTATGATCTCTCTGTCTGTCAAATAAATAAATAAAATCTTAAAAAAAAATAGGCAGAAGAGGCAGCATGATATGGTCAGGAAGAACAAAGGATTTGATGTCAAACAGCCATGGGTTTGAGTCCCTCCTCTCCTACTTATCTGCTCTGAGCCTCAATTTCCCAGTCTTTAGAATGGGCTAATGATACCAAGTAGCTCAGAGTGGTTGGGGAGGTTCAGTGAGTGGGGCCATGGGGCCCAGTGCCAGACCCCACACTGAATAGAGGCTCAGTACCTAGAAGGTGAATTTTAAACTCTTCCGATTCCTGCGAGCCAGACCTGACCCTGGTGGGCCTCTCTCCCTTTTAGCTGGCGTTCCTGGGGAGGAGCCCAAGTGCAACATCTGTCTGGGGAAGACATCAGGGCCACTGAATGAGATCCTCATCTGTGGGAAGTGTGGCCTGGGTGAGTGTGGTGAGCAGGGCACAGAGGAGGCCCCGACCTGCGGTTCCCCACCCCCCGCTGACCCAGTGGGCATGCCTCACTGTTGGGATCTCAGCTGGCTTCCTGTTTCTGTTGGAGCTCCAGAGTGACAGGGAGCCGGTCTCTGGGAATGAGGGCCCAGGGAGGTGATCCTTGGGGAGAGCTGAGGCTTCGGGAAAGTGAGACAAGGTGTGCAGTAGAGAGGACGGGTGGAGAAATGGGGCGCAGAGGCTGAAGCCAGACTGTGGTGTCTCCTAGCCATGAGGCCCAGCCTATCTTTGAGTCGCCTGCTCAGACCCAGCTTGGCTGCAGCTGGCAGGCACCCAGCTCCTCTGACTCGCTGCCGCCTTCCCCAGCCCCGTGGCCTTTGGGCTGACTGGCCTGGGGGCTGCTGCTTCCCCGTGGGCACTCACCAGCCCCTCTGTGCTGTAGGGTACCACCAGCAGTGCCACATCCCTAGAGCGGGCAGTGCAGACCGGCCGCTGCTCACACCCTGGTTCTGCCGACGCTGCATCTTCGCCCTGGCTGTGCGGGTGAGCCCTCCATCCTGGCAGTCCCTGCCTTTCCCCACTTCCTCAGGAAGCCCAGACGCCCTGGGCTCAGGCCCCACTCCAGGTCACACAGCCTGGCTTTGGAGGCAGACAGCGCTGCTGCCACTGACGGGCAAGTCCTATGTCCTTGGCCAGGCTCCTTAGTCCCCCTGAGCCTGTTTCCTCAACAAATGGAAAAATGGATCTGGGTTTGGAGCCAGGGGTAGGAAGCCCTCAATAAATGGTGCTTTGCTATCAAAAGACAAAACCCATGTGAGCACCCTCCTCAAGACATATTGGTTATTATTGTTACCTATACTGTTACCTATAATACTGTTACTAGGAGAGCTTTCTGGGATGGAGAGAGGATAGATAGAAGATTTGGAATCCAGGAGAAAAAGCTTCTTGCGTTTCTGACTACGCTGTAATATCTGCGGGTCCGCGGGTTCAGCATGTCCCTTGCTAGCCGCCGCGTGCAGACTCGGGTCTGCACCCCTCCAGCCACCAACCCCCTGCCGAGACCCCACGGCTGAGTCAGACCCTCATCTCCCCGCAGAAAGGTGGCGCTCTGAAGAAGGGCGCCATCGCCAGGACGCTGCAAGCCGTGAAGATGGTGTTGTCCTACCAGCCCGAGGAGCTCGAGTGGGACTCGCCCCACCGTACCAACCAGCAGCAGTGTTACTGCTACTGCGGCGGGCCGGGAGAGTAAGGCCGCGGGGTGCGGTGGGGGGCGCCTTCTCGAGGGGCGGGGTGGGGGGGGCGAGGGTCCTGTGGAGGGGCGGGGCCTCACGAGGGGCGGGGTCGTGCGGCAGGGGCGGGGCCCGGAGTTAAGGCCGCCGGGTGGGGCCCGGAGGCGGGGCTCGAGGTGGCCAGGCTGGCGCTCTCGGACTGCGCGTCCCGGGAAGGGAAGGAAGTATTGAAGCGAGTGTCCAGACCTCCCCAGCCCCTTGGAGCTGTGCGCCACCCTGAGCGCAGTTCCCATCGTAGTGTTCCGTTATATGGGACTGTGAGCAGAGTAGCGATTAGATAATTCACATAAAGTCTCACCCGGTGCCTGGCACTCGGTCCCCACTTAATAAATGTGAGCTGTTACTCCTGGGGCACAGAACTGAAGATAAGCCATTGTCAGAGTCAACGAGACAGGCTGCTGATGAGACATTAGGGTGTTTTTCTTTGGGGCTGTGCAAGCAGGGTTGAGGGTCATGTGTCAGACATGCTGTGGAGGTTATTGTCCCGACTGTAGGACAGGAGTCTTTTTTTTTTTTTTTAAGATTTTATTTATTTATTTGACAGAGAGAAACACAGATAGAAAGGGAACACAAGCAGAGGGACTGAGAGGGAGAAGCAGGCTTCCTGCTGAGCAGGAAGCCTGATGTGGGGCTCTATCCCAGGTCTCCAGGATCATGACCTGAGCCAAAAGCAGTTGCTTAACTAACTGAGCCACCCAGGTGCCCCAGACAGGAGTCTTTGATGGGTACTTCCTTACGAGGCTGGGTCTCCATGTAGCCATGGGTGACTGAGCCGGCTCCCTTGGACCGACTGCACTAGACATTGTGACAGGAACCACAGAAGTGAGAGATGGGGTCTATCTATACCCTCAGGACATAACCTACAGGATGACCTGAAGTCCTGAATCTTAGCCCGAAGCTCTGTTGACAAATAGTAGGGGTCTGGAAACTGGGCTTACCCAGCCTAGCTGGGTAATCGGGGCAAATCACTTGAAGTACTTCGTCTCTCAAGTGGGATTAACAACCTTGGTGTCATCAGCTTCCCTGGGTGTGGGCAGGTCTTTGGGATAAAAGGGAGAAATGCTTAACGAGACCTTTAAGAATTGAGACAGTGGCTCTCTGCTTCCTGGGCAGAGCCGCTCAGGGTGATTGATAAAAATGCATCTCCCAGGGGCTCCCCCAAAGATTGAATAGATGTCAGGTAGGCCAAGGGATCTTCAGAGTTTAACCCAGAGCCCAGGTGATTCTAATGCAGTCCATCCAGGGGCCTCACCTGTCAAGTTGTGAACCAAGTATCAGTTGTCATGAAGGAAGTACCACTTCACTCTTCCTTCGCACTCTATGAGTAGTCGTTGAATGGCCATGACGGTAGATACAGTACTGGGTAAGAAAAGCCAGACATGGTGTCGCCCTTGGAGCTTAGGGGGCCGTCAGCGTCCCACGACATCTCCCCCGCAAACCCTGCCATTTCAGTAGTGTTTGAGAGGCGGTGTGTGGGGCGCAGTCCAGAGATGCGGACTCCTCGCGGAGTGAAGAGCACAGGCTTTGAAGGGAGGAGGCCAGGATTTGAGTCACCATCCCTCACTCACGTCCCAAGTGACCTTGAGCAAGCCATTTAAGCTCAGAGTCCCCCGTAAAATTAGGGCAGTGGCCCGTCTTTTACTGGATGGCGGAGACGATAGAGCACATGCCCGGACCGCCCCTGGCCCTGGCTCCGGACCGCCCCTGGCCCTGGCTCCGGAGAGTTCTCTTCCTTTCCCCTCGCGGAGTGCGGGGCGCGGCAGCTGGCCGCCTGGGAGCGTGGGCTTGGCTGACCCTGGCTCCTCTGGCTCTCCAGATGGTACCTGCGGATGCTGCAGTGCCACCGCTGCCGGCAGTGGTTCCACGAGGCCTGCACCCAGTGCCTCAATGAGCCCATGATGTTCGGAGATCGGTAGGTGCTCGGCTGGCCGGGTTCACCCTGGGCGGGGTGTGGGCGGGAGAGCAGCAGGGGTAGTGGCTCTTCCCGCTACCCTGCCAGCCTCTGTGCCCGCGGGGGTCTCTGATGGTGGGCCCCTGTTTAGGAGAGGCAGCTCAGGGCGAGGGAGATCCTCTCAGCAGAGGAACGTGCCAGGCCCAGCCCCAGTTGCCACGGACTTGTGGGGGGGAGGACCTTAGACAAAGTCCTACCTTCCTTAAGCCCCAGTCTCTTGCAGTGCGTGGGGAAGGAGGAGTGAGGCTGCCCCGCCCCACCCCTACCTTGGATATGGGAGGAGCCACTGGGAGGTGGATGATTGATCTGGCTTCTGACAAATGGGGCTAAGCTAACAGAAGGCTTCGGTGTGTTGCAGTAGTTATTGTGTGTCTTGGTCGGTGTATCGTGTTTGTGATTGTGTGTGTGTCTGTGTGTGCGTGCACACGCCTGCATGCGTGTCTCAGAGGGGAAGAGGGTGCCCGCTCCAGCCCAGCCTAGCTCAGCTTGTTCTGAACTCAGCCACACTCCGGGATAAAGACATAGGGGAAGGAGGAGTAAGGAGGTATTTCGTGGTCTTTGTCCTGCCCCATCCTAATCCCCACCCTCTGTAGGCCACTAGCCCTTGGGACGAGGAGAGGATGGCACTGATTGTGGGAAGGCAGGCGGGGGGGGGGGGGCGCTGCCAGGGGCTGGGCTCGGGTGGGGTGTCAGCCCCTCCCACCACAGGCCCCTCTCCGCCTGCCCCCAGGTTCTATCTGTTCCTCTGCTCCGTGTGTAACCAAGGCCCGGAGTACATCGAGCGACTACCCCTTAGATGGTGAGAGGGTGGGCTCGACCCAGGTGCACCCCAGTCCCCTCCCAGCTGCTCTGCTCCCACCTCCCTTCAGGAACAATTCCATTTCCAGCCACCAGCTCCCAACCTTGCCCTTGCCCTTCAGCCTGGACCCAGGAGGTCCCCGCCCTGGCTGGATAGGCTGCCACCTCACCCCAGCCCCACCTACTCGCCCCCTTCCCCAGGGTGGACGTGGTTCACCTGGCCCTCTACAACCTGGGGGTGCAGAGCAAGAAGAAGTACTTTGACTTTGAGGAGATTCTAGCCTTTGTCAACCACCACTGGGAGCTCCTGCAGCTTGGCAAGGTACGGAGGACCACGGGAGGGCAGAGTGGCAGGACTGCACTGGCTGTCTGTGAGGGCCATCCACTGGGAGAAAGACCCAGAGCCTCTTAGCTGCTGTGTCCCTGAGTCCAGGCCTCTGAGCCTGTGCCCTGCAAGGGGCTTCCTGACCCAGGCTTTGCCAGCAGGCGGGTTGGGGGTCTCACTGACTCAGCAGCTCGGAGCTTGGGGTGGATCTGGCCAGAACAAGGCTCTCTACAGAGATGTTTGACCTGCTCCAGGCCACCTGGTTACAATGGAAAATAAAGTGGGCCTGCCCCCTGCTGGTCTTACTCTGCATAGCAGAAGTTCCCCACGCCCCCGCCCCCTGGTGGCCTGGGACCTGGGAGGAAAGTGACAAACCAGAGACTTTCAGGAAGTCAGAGGTGGAGAGCGACTTCCTGGTGGCCAGCGCCACTTTGGAGCTGAGCCAGGACAGGAACCAACCTCTCCCAGGGTGGGTCCATGCTCTCTTTTCCGTAACAACTGCCTTAGAGTCCTCTCCACCAATCCAGAGTGAGGTATCTTCTCTACTGACTGCCCTAAATCTTTGCTGAGATGGGAATTTACCAGAAAGAGAGAGAGGGAGGGAGGGAGGGAGGAAGGAAGGAAGGAAGGGAAAAAAAAAAAAAGACCTTTATGCTTTGCAGAAGCCTTTAATAACATCTTCATTTATAGTGTTTAATAGTTTATAAAACATAAATATTGTTGGAGCACCTGGGGGGCACAGTCAGTTGAGCAGCTAATTCTTGGTTTCAGCTCTGACCATGATCTCTGAGTCAAGGGGTTGATACCTACATCAGGCTCTGTGCTCAGCAGGGAGCCTGCTTCAGATTCTCCCCCTGCCCCCCACCCCCATGTGTATGCATGCCTGTTCTCTCTCTCTAAAACAATAATTTTTTTTTTAAAAAAAGGATACATATTCTAAAGCCTTAAAAGGTAGGTAGAGCTAGTATTTTTTTTAAGGTTTTATTTATTTATTTGACAGAGAAAGAGATCATAAGTAGGCAGAGAGGCAGGCAGAGAGAGAGGAAGAAGCAGGCTCCCTGCTGAGCAGAGAGCCCGATATGGGCCTCCATCCCAGGACCCTGAGATCATGACCTGAGCTGAAGGCAGAGGCTTTAACCCACTGAGCCACCCAGGCGCCCATAAGAGCTAGTATTTTTAATAATTTTTCTGATTTATAAAAACATACTTGTTCCTGGTAGAAAAATTGTTAAGTGCTAAAAAGTATAAGGAAGTACATTTTTATTTTTATTTATTTATTTTCTTTAAAGATTTTATTTATTTATTTGAGAGAGAGATCACAAGTAGGCAGAGAGGCAGGCAGAGAGAGAGGAGAAAGCAGGCTCAGTGCTGAGCAGAGAGCCCCACAATGTGGGCCTCGATCCCAGGACCCTGAGACCATGACCTGAGCCGAAGGCAGAGGCTTTAACCCACTGAGCCACCCAGGTGCCCAGGAAGTACATTTTTAAAAAATCATCCAGGGGCACCTGCTGGCTGAGTCAGTTAGGTGTCTGACTCTTGATCTCAGGGACTTGAGTTTGTGTCCTGTGTTGGGCTCCATGCTGGCTGTGGAGCCCACTTAAAAAAAAAGTCATCCAGGGGCACCTGGGTGGCTCAGTTGTTAAGCGACTGCCTTCAGCTCAGGTCATGTTCTCGGAGACCCGGGATCGAGCGCCCCATCAGGCTCCCTGCTCTGCGGGAGGCCTGCTTCTCCCTCTCTCACTCCCCCTGTTTGTGTTGCCTCTCTGGTTGCATTTCTGTCAAATAAATAAATAAAATCTTAAAAAAAAAGAAGTCATCTATATTCCCCATCGCACCACACAGAAACAACTGCTACTAACATAGCCCATCTTTTTTCTATGTCTATTTTTCCTTGGTTTACATTATTGTGTGTCTTGGTCGGTGTATCGTGTATATAAAATTTTAAATCATTTTTTTTAGTTTGCATTATATCATACTTTCCCATATTCTAAAAGAGTTTTCATCAACATTTTTAGTGGCTACATTGGTTCCCACCGTGGTTTACTTACTGTGTTCCTTCCTGTTGAGCAGATAGTCTCTTCCCCACTTCACATACTTGCCGGTCATCAGGGCTGACGCTGCAGGGAAGGTTTTTGTACTTAAAGCTTTATTTGTATTTCACGTTCAATTTCTATGATAGAGCCCATGGTGTGTCATAACTGGGTCAAGGGCATGGACATTCTTTTTTTTTTTTTTTTAAGATTTCTTAAAATTTATTTGACAGAGAGAAACACAGCCAGAGAGGGAACACAAGCAGGGGGAATGAGAGAGGGAGAAGCAGGCTTCCCACCGAGTGGGGAGCCTGATGTGGAACTCGATCCCAGGTCTCTGGGATCATGACCTGAGCCGAAAGCAGTCGCTCAACCAATTTAGCCACCCAGGCACCCCTGGGGCATGGACATTCTTAAACCTTTTTTTTGAGATCTTATTTATTAGAGAGAGAGTGCATGCACAAGAGAGAGATGGGAGAGGGAGGGGTAGAAAAAGAGAAGCAGAGAGCCCAATGTGGAGCTTGATCCCAGAACCCTGGGATCATGAGCTGAAGGCAGATGTTGAACCAACTAAGCCACCCAGGCGCCTCAGTAAACCTCTCGATCCATCTAGGATAGAAGTTAGCTCTTCCCATTTCCAGATGGAGAACTGAGCTCAAAGAGGTGAAAAGATTTAGAATCCTAAAAGTCAGGATCCTCATTCAGATATCAAGGAGTGGGGGCAGGGACAGGGGTCGTGTGCCTGGGTCTAATTCTCTTGCCGGCTGTCCCCCCCTCAGCTCACCAGCACCCCCGTGACGGACCGAGGACCACATCTCCTCAATGCGCTGAACAGTTACAAAAGCCGGTGCGTGCAGAGAAGGGAGGGAGCACATGGGGCCCCTGACAAGAGGGATTGGGTGTAAAGCGTCTTCCTGCCTCATGGCCTTTGCTCAAACTGGGTTCCACTTGGGTCTCCCTCCCCTTCTCTTTGACTAGATAAGTCCTCTCCATTCTTCAGGGTTCAGGGAGCACCCCACACCTCCTTTGTGATGTCTCCCCGACCACTCCAGCAGCTTGATGCATTTGGGTCCTGGGCTTGGCACCGTGGGGGGTTCACCCCTGATCTTTGAGGGCCTCTCCTGCTCTGGTCATCTGTGGTTCTGGGCCAGGCATTGAAGGATCATTTCACCATCTCCCTGATGGGCTGCAGCCCCTGCCTCATCCTCAGCCCTTGCCTTCCCCTCTGGACCGCCGAGGCCTTCTCAGAACACAGAGCCCACATTCCTTGCAGCCTAGGCTCCTGAGCCCCACATTCAAGGCCTCTCCCGAGCAGACCCTGCCCACGCCTTCTGCCACTGAGCCTTTGCTTTATTTATTCTAGGTGTTGGCCATTCTGACCCCACTGCTCTCTCACTCAGTGCTTTTGCTCTGACCCTTCTGGTAACTAGAATGCTTTTCCAGCCCTTTCACTCCTTTGTTCCATGGACGACTGTTTGTTGAAGTGCTACTCTGTGTCGGCCCTGTGTAGGTACTGAGGATGCGGTGAGGACATGGTCCCTGCTTCTGTGGAGCCTCTCCACACATCTCTAGACAGAATTATCCCCTCTGTCATCCACCTTCTCATGGTTTGGGGCCCAGACTCAGTGTGCCTTTAAATAGTGGGGCCTCCTGCCCTCCCTGTGGACAGTCTCCAGAGGGTAGGTAGGACTGTCTGAGTCACCGCCTCAGCTCATGGCAGCTTGGCCAGTGTTGGAAGGAGGGAAGTGCCTGGAGGTGTTCTCAGGCTCCCTGGGGAGACCAGAAAACAGAATGGTGTCGAATCCAGTGTCTCGGCCACAGCAGTTCCACTGGAAGCTGGAGGAGGCCTTCCTGTAGGAGGTGACCTTGGGGCCGGTTGAGGCAGAGAAGAAAAGGGAGAGGAACTACAAGAACCGTACACATGCAAGAGGAAGGACGGGGAGGAACCCTCAGTCACAGCTACCACCCAGGTCCCCTGGTCCCCCAGGCCTTGAGAAATCAGCGTCTCCACTGGCAACCCTGGATCGTAGCTCTAGGTCCAGGGAGCCAGAGAGGGTCATTTTAATGTTTGACTCTCCTGACCAGGAGGATGGACCGACAGACTCCAGAGCTTTCTCCTTCCCTGCCCCCCCCCCCAGGTTCCTCTGCGGCAAGGAGATCAAGAAGAAGAAGTGCATCTTCCGTCTGCGTATCCGTGTCCCCCCCAACCCCCCAGGGAAGCTGCTGCCTGACAAAGGCCTCGTGCCCACCGAGAGTGGCGCCACCTCTGAGCTGCGTAAGAGAGGAAAGAGCAAGCCTGGGTTAGTGCCTGGGGACTGAGCTTGGGGTCTCTGCTACTCCCAGCTCCAGCCCCAGCTGACGGGCTGTGCAGTGGGCCCAGAGAGGACAGTGGCATCCAAGGGAGCAGGGAAGACCTCCATCCCCGACAGGCCCAGCTGGAGGCACCGGAGAGGGCCAGTTAGCAACCAAGCTGGGGCTCCCTCCACTGGCACCCTGATTGCCTTGCTCACGGGGGGTGGGGGGGTGGAGGGGGGGTGCGGGGCAAGCCAGGTCATGAGGCCCCATCTTTCTGGGTTAGGGCTTAGGCAGAGAGGGAATGGGAGCATGTAAAGGGTCCCTGGCTCTCCTGGCTGAGCTCAGACCCTCATCCTGGGTGTTGGGGACAGAGCAGCCCTCTCTCTTCTGCCCACCATACCCGCTCCCCTGACATCCTCCCACACCCACTGCTTGGAAGGAGTGCCTGTCCCCACCTGTACTGCTGTGTCCCCAGCCCTGTCCCTCCTCCCTCTGGGCATTCAGGCTCTGACCTGGCCCCCCTCTCCCCTTTTTGTCTCCACAGTTTGTTGCCTCACGAATTCCAGCAGCAGAAAAGGCGAGTTTATAGAAGAAAAAGATCAAAGTTTTTGCTGGAAGATGCTATTCCCAGTGTTAGTTTCTCGTTTTCTTGCTCTCCACATTCACACACACGGCCAGCACATCTCAGGGATTCCTGTGCAGGGAACTGAGCCCCCCCCACCCCCACCCCGCCCAGGGGGCCCTCTTCCGCAGCCTTTAAAGGAGAAGCCAGTTCCCCCTCCAGGAAAACCAGCAAAGGCCGGGCACTGCAAGACCATTCCCTTATCTCCCCATGTTCTCCCCAGGAGCCGAGGGGGCGGGGCAGGGGAGGTAGTGTCCTTGCCCCCACAGTCCCGTGGGGTCACTGCAGACCAAGAAGGGCCCGTGACTCTTCTGAGGTCACACTTGAGCCGCAGCCAAGGCCAGCCTAGAGCAGGTGCCCGGAGCACTCCTACCTTAGTGTCCCTCCCATGGGCAGGGACACTAGCAGTCCTCACACCTCCCCCTACCTGACGGCGGGCAAGGCACTTGTAGGCAGCCTGTCACTCTGCTGTGCATCCCAAGCCATCGAGCAGGGAGGCACCGCAGCTGTTCGGTCCACCGTGTGCAGTTCAGGCGGCTGAGGCCCGGAGGTCGTGCAGTCAGCTAGAGACGGAGTCAGGGCTAGAACCTGTGTGATCCGGCTCCCTGGTCAGCCTGGAAGAAAGAGCAGGTGGCCAGTCTCACCCTTGGAGGCCCTCCTCGGAGAGCCTGTGTGGCCCTTGGCTCACTGACCCTCCTCCCCTCCTTCCCGTGTCCACAGAGCGACTTTACCTCAGCCTGGAGCACCAACCACCACCTGGCCAGCATATTTGACTTCTCGCTGGATGAAATTCAGAGCTTAAAAAGGTAACTGTGAGGCACCCAGCAGAGAAGGCTGCTCTGAAGTGTGGGGTAGAAGCAAGCAGTGAAGCCTCCCTTCCCCAGCAATGAAGGAAGGCTCTGGAAGGGGCAAAGCAGAGAGCCTTTCAAGAAGTGGAAGCTCCTTCGGGGTCATTCCAGTTGAAAGTGTCCACACTGCATTGGGCTGCCTGCCGGGTCTTCCCACATTAGCACTGTCTCGGCACAATGTCCCCCTGCTGGAAGGCACCAGGACTCCCAAGGATAGCTCTCCGGAGCAGGGTGCCAGGCCACCTCACCTGGTCCCTCCCATCCTCTCCAGCCACTCTCCTGCTTCTCCCCACCCTCATATACTAGAATTGTGTTGCTTATCCTGCATTCCCGTTCCTCCAGGGAGCCTTCCCTGTTGCTCCCCAGTCTGTGTCCCACGCTCCTGTGTATTCCCAACATCCCCTCGTGCTTGGTGCACCTCAGGGGAGGAACTGCACAGTTCCCCATTTTGGTTCCGAAAAGATGAAAGGTCGTTTAGTGCTTCCTGGAAGAGCGGAAGGGCTTCGGCCAGACAAGCCTGGGCTCCAGCCCCCACCCAGCGGTTCCCAGCTGCAGCTTCAGCAGAGTCCTTCAGCCTCTCTCACCCGCCTCACCCGTGTCTGCCTCGCTGGGAGGAGGTTGAAACAGATGCTGAAACGCAGGCCCTTCCAGTCTCTGGAGCAGCCCGGTGTGGGGGACCAGGCTCATCAGGTCCCTGCCACCACTGGGGATGGTGGCGCAGGAAGGCTTTCTTTGGTGTCCCATGGCTCCCTGGCAGGGACCCTCCCATGGAGGGCTGGCAGGGTAGAAGATGGACAGGCAGACCAGCTGCCAGCACCCGCACGGCAGTTGGGAAGCTCAGCCTCCATCGGGCCAGGGGGCTTCAGACACCTGCAGAGGTCCCAAGGGGTGCCGAAGGCCAGCATCCGGCTCACCCTCTCCTCCCTCTCAGTGCCAGCTCAGGCCAGACCTTCTTCTCAGATGTGGACTCCACTGATGCAGCCAGCACCTCCGGCTCGGCCTCCACCAGCCTCTCCTACGACTCCAGGTGAGGTTCCTGCGGAATGGACTCGGCTTCGTCCTTCTCCCAGCCCCTTCCACTCCACCCGTGCGTCCTCTATTTTGGGGACCTGGCCCTCTCCGCCTGTGAGTCTGGGTCTGGGACTGTGGTTCTGAGTCCTGGGGTTTAGACAGGGCTGAGTATGGTCATTTGAGTTGATCTGCCTTGGCTGCAGGGGATGGGACACTTGTCGCTGGGCAGTTTTGGCGCTAGGGTCCTTGGCCTCTGTGGGCTGTGGCTTTGCATGTCTCTGCCTCTGAGCACAGGGTGCCCTGCTTCTCGGCTCTCTTCTGGGTCACTAAGAAAAAGAGCCATTGATTTAGAGGCCTGATGGGGCAGGGAGAGGGGACAGAAACACCTAGGGACCTAGGCAATGCTACAGCCTGTTGGGCAGTAGCTGGTCCTCAGTGGTGTGGGAGGCTCCCGCAGCTGTGTTCTAGGACACTCGTGCCCTGGTGTCTGTGCACCCGCGGGCATCTCTGGGTGTCACCTCTGTGTTCATATTTGGTTCCTCCTGTTTCTTTGGTTCTCCGAGCTCTTCAGGGCTTCCTTCCTGTTTCTAAGCCCCTGTGGACATGCACCTCTTTTGTGTGTGTGCACACACATGTCCGCCTGTCTCCAGTCCAGGCTCTGGGGACAAGGTCCGTTCGTGTATTGCTCCCATCCCCCCACACCACTGGACTCCTAGCTGCAAACGAGTCCAGGGGGCGTCCAGGGAAGGGACAAGGCCATGCAAGCACGGCCTCCGCAAGCTTGCTTTAGCAGGGGGCACACCCAGGTTGGGATTCCTGGCTCTCCGCTCCCCGCAGGCGGTTTCTCCTCCTCCTGAGCCTCCTCAGGCCTGTGGTGAGGACCCAGGGAGATACCCCATCCCCCCATCCCCCGGGGCCTGGCCCAGTGCCCAGGGGGCTGCCCGGGGAGAGAGGCTTGTCAGGACGATTGCATCGGCGCCCGTCCTCTCCCTCTCCCCGCCCTGACGTAGGCGGACGGTGGGCAGCCGCAAGAGGAAGCTGGCAGCCAAAGCATACAGGCCGCTGCGGGCAAAGCGGCGGGCAGCCGACCTGGGCGGGCGCTGCCCCTCAGACAGCAGTGCCGAGGGCGCTTCGGGCCCCGAGCGGCCGGACGAAGGCATCGACAGCCACACCTTCGAGAGCATCAGTGAGGATGACTCGTCCTTGTCCCACCTCAAGTCATCCATCACCAACTACTTCGGCGCGGCCGGGCGGTTAGCCTGCGGGGAGAAGTACCAGGTGCTGGCCAGGCGGGTCACGCCCGAGGGCAAGGTTCAGTACCTGGTGGAGTGGGAAGGGACCACCCCGTACTGACTCTCCAGGAGATGCCAGCAGCCTGGGAACCAACGGAGAGGCACTTCTCTCCAGGCTGGGGTGGAGGGGGAAAGCAAGACAGCTTCAAGTCCGTGGCAAAAGGCCCTTCCCGCCTGCCCGGCTGAGGCCTGCGCCACTCTGTGTGCCCATTCTGCTCTTGGGCCTCCTCAGGCTCATCACCCCTTTGCCTGTGTCTCTAAGGTCCCACTGGCTGTTACTCAGTGTCTTCACACACTCCCTCAAACTGTTTACCTGTAACTCTGCATCTGTGTCTGGTTGGCTCTCTGACCCCTTTATCTGAGGCCCCAGTCTTTCTCTTTATGTCCCTCTTGCTCCCACCCAGTTGGGGTGTGTGTGTATATACCTACTTGTGCATGGCTGTCCCTCTCCTGGATGGCCTTCGCACCTGACCCATGGGCAGCCAGTAGACCCAGGGATCACATTATACGAACAGGAAACTTTAAGCACGGCTGAAGGTGGGGAACAGGACGCCTCTTGGAGCTTTTCCTTCCCGCTTTCTGCCACTCTCTGCTGCCCTTGGCCCGGGTGGTGAGGGTGGCTCCAGACGACCCCTGTGAAAGCCTGTGAGGCAGGGACCCTGGGACTCTCAGGATCTGACTTGCAAAGAGGCTGGGTCTCTGCCTCAAAAGAAACCAACCTCAGGGCCCAGTTACTAAGGCTAAGAGTAAAGGCTTTGGGTGTCAGCTTCCCAGGTCCCAGAAGTTGTTCTCATCCCCTGGCCATACCCCCTGGCCTTGCTGGAATGGAAGTGGCCTTGGAAACCTGTGGGACAGGGAGAG
>PITA01006174.1:23414-103020 GCA_004023965.1 Spilogale gracilis
CTCCCTCCCTCCCTCTCCCTCCCCCTCTCCCCCACACCCTCTGGTGCCAGCCTGGTTCCTGCCCTGGCTCTCCCTTGGCTTCTTCAGGGGCCCTGTGCTGCAACTAAATGTGAAAGTCCAGCCTCTGCCCCCTTCTCTCAGCCATGAACCAGCTGTGGCCCCACAGGGAGGCACAGAGGATGCCTACCCTCTTTCTTAGTCCCTGCCATGCCGAGATTGACAATCACTTTTTGGGACAGGTTGAGATTTTTTAAAGGGCTTGTACTATTCAGTCCCCTCAAAGGAAAGCCTTCATCAGTGAGAGTAAACATAAAATTCTTAGAACTGACATTACAACTCATACCCATCTGGAGGAAAACCAAAAGTGAGAAGGGGAGGGGACCCCTCATTTTTGCTGCTTCCAGAGATATTAGAAACAGACTCACATGATTGGAAAGTAGAAAGAAGTGCCTTCACTACGGCAGGGGGTGGACCAGATGGGGACCAGCCCTGCCAACCGCTGCTGTGGCCCGCAGCCTGGCTGGGTTTTGCAGGCTGCCGGCTGCAGGGCGGAGGTAGATGAACAGAGGGGTGGCGTGGGGGCAGTGGGCCTGGGGAGCTGGTTTTTCCATTGCCAGCCTCGGCCCCTCCCCACCTGTGAGCATCAGGGAGTCCCTGAGATTGTCCAGATGCCCCTTGCCTCAAACCTCAGCTCCTACAGTGCCTTTCACACAGGACCTCACCTCCTGCACCCGGCCCACCCACTTCCCTCTGCTTCCCTAGCATGAGCCAGGCAGGGAACAGCTGGGGGTGGGCCCCATTCTCTCCCTTCTCAGCCCCACAGCTGCTGCCACTGAAGCCCCCAACGGGGGCCAGATGGAAGGGGAGCTGAGAAGCCAGCCCCCAGTCTGGCTGGGGTATGGGACTAGGATCCAATCTGTGGCTTCCTGCCTATCTTCAGAGGGTATAGCAACCCCGCAGGCCTGCATTCTAGGCTTCTGAGAAAGCACAGGATGAGCAAGGAAGGCCTGCCACAGTGCACCCGCACCTTCTCTACTCAAGTTCCAGAGAGGCTCTGGGCCTCAACGGGAGGAAGAGAAGAAGGGGGTGTCTTCCTCACTTGGAACGTCAGCATAAGGCCTAGCAAGGCCACCTTGACTCCACACCCCAGCATTTCATTCATACCAGTCAATAGCTGCATTACTGCCAACTGACCTTATAATAACCCTGTGCACCTTTGAAAAGATTTATGGTTTTGAATTGCTGCTTTGAATAACATTTGTTATATTAAAATTATAATTAATGTGTCTGGTTTATAATTTAAAAGCTCCCTTTGAAAAATTAACTATCTCTCCCCTAGTGAGTGAACTATCTGCTGTTGGGTACCAGAAGGAATTATCTGGTTTCTGGTCTTGGTTTCCTGGAAACAGAGGAGGAATGACAGGACCCCATCTGGCCACCTGCCACTCCTTCAACTGCCTCCCCCATTCTCCCCACAATACTCTCACCCTTACTACCAACAGGATGTGGAACTTATTATCTGTGAGTACCTGACCCATGAGGGCAAAAAGCATTAGCTGAGGGCCGTGGAGAAGTCAAAGATGGGAAATGTCTTTAGAAACGGACCTTATTAAAATATGTACAGTCGCTGTAAAACTACTTACTGCACACAGACACACAATCCTAGAAGTCTGCAGTCAGTTCTAGGCCTGTCTCTGCCTGTTGTAACTTACAGCACTTGGGCCAAGTTCCTTCGCATTCCTCACCCTTCCAATGCCAGCAATAATCCCTGTTGAAGTCAGCTCCCAGGTCAAAGAGGAAACCATTTCACATATAAATGTGATGGGTTAGGATCTTAAACTTGTCTAAATTTGAGAAAAACTGGTATGAAGAAGGGATAGGGAAAAGTCAGCAATAGGGAGGTGCAGGCCATGGGTTCAGGTGCATTCTGTAATTTCAGGGGTAAGGTGTAGCCTGTTAATCCCCCTGAGTATTAATGTCTGCACTTAGAACTCTTCATTAACTGTGGATTCTACTTTTTCCTATCATGCTTTTGGCTTTGGACTTTTAACTGCCCTTAGAACAAAACCGCAGCTGAGCCAGGGTGGGGTGAGGGGATGGGATTATTCTTTGGGCTGAAATCAATGTAATGGAACGAAAAGTGATTGGTTTGAGGTGTCCAGAGACCTGGGTTCTGTTCCAAAGTGAACAGCTGTTGAGACCCCCTCAGATCCGTGGTCCTTCCCAGGCTGAAGAGTGCCTGGTTCTTTCTGGTCTAGATTAGTGACCCAGATTTATAACAAATATTTACCTTTGGAGCTTAGGAGCAAGAAATTAGAATTCTCAAAATTCCCTAAATCATAAGTTATTCTTAAAATACTTCAAATATTTTTCATATCTTCCCCATTATCATTCATATCTGAAAAAATTTTAAAAAATAGGAATTTTAAGCTTAGTAGTATTTACAAAGAACTGTAGCCTATAGGGAATATTTAAACACTGGGAAGACACCAGGGAACATTACTGGATAGTATTCAAAGAACATTCAAATAGCCTAGCAAGGTTAAGAACAAATGAAATCATGCGTCAAAATTGCTCAAGTAAAATTTATTTTGCTGCCAAAGCTAATGTCTTCAAGCAAAGCTCACAGAATTTGTTTAAAGCACACAATGTGTATAAACTTATCTGCAAAAACAACTCACAGTTTGCAGCAGACAGAGCTAGACATACACACCTGGGATACAGCAACAATCCAAGACTGATTCCATGGCAATCATTTCTCTCCTGCATGCTCCCATCCTGATTCCCTGCACCCTCAACTCCCATGTAGGTGTTTCTTGCTCTTTTTTTTAATCTGACGATTTCTTAAAGCCAGTTAACATCTCTATGCTTTTAAGCTTTAGATTTTGCAGATAATTTTAATATCTTTTTTTCGTTTTCTCAAGTGATTTTTCTGGAGATTCTGGATTCAAAACATAGGCCTTTCCTGAGAAATGCTGGAAGGGTGTTCCTGCATGGAGCCACTAGTCTAGGTCCGAGCCCAGCCCCACCGCAGCACTTTGGGGGGACAGTGTGGTCTAGGGTAAGTAAGCTGGGAGTCAATGCAGACCTGCAAAATCACTGAACTCTCCTAGATTTGTTCCCTCATCTGCAGAATAAAGATCCTGTCACCAGCCTCCAGATCTGTGGGGAGAAGTAAACAATACATTTTTTTTTTAAAGATTTTTGGGACGCCTGGGTGGCTCAGTTGGTTAAGCGACTGCCTTTGGCTCAGGTCATGATCCCGGGGATCCAGGATCGAGCCCCACATCGGTCTGCCTGCTCGGCAGGAAGCCTGCTTCTCCCTCTCTCGCTGTGTTTCTCGCTGTCAAATAAATAAAATCTTTAAAAAAAAAAAGATTTTTATTCATTTATTTGACAGAAACACAGCTAGAAGAGAACACAAGCAGGGGGAGTGAGAGAAGGAGAAGCAGGCTTCCCACCCAGCAGAGAGCCCAATGCGGGGCTCAATCCCGGGTCTCCGGGATCATGACCTGAGCCAAAAGCAGTCGCCCAACCAACTGAGCCACCCAGGTGCCCCAACAATACATTTTTTTAAGTACAAGACCAACTCACTGCACACGTTTTTGGCACCAATAACCCTTCTTGTAGAGTTGGCTACAGTAGGCTCTTTAGTTGTTTGGCCTACAAAGGGATATGTCCAACCTCTCCGAAGGAGGCAGGAAGAGCATCAGATCAAGAATTGGACACAACGGGTTCACAGCCTAGCTTGGCCCGGTATTTTAAGTGTCATGCTCTCTGATCGCAGGAGTCAGCTGCCAGCTGAGAACAGTGAATCAGAAGGACAAAGTAATGTGGAGAACCTAGGAGAGCACCACGCGGAGAGCTAACGTTTGTCCTCTCCCCTCCCATGTCCACGTCGCGGGCAGTGACACTGAGGCAGAGCAAGTCCACCAAGAAACAGTTTTCTGTGCACAGTCAGCAAAGAAAATGACCCAGTGAGGGCCAGAAATAGAAAAATCTCCATTGGAATTAGTCCACTTTAAGAAAGTTCAAAGAAAAAATGCTGGGTTTTTGCCAATTCCATAAATTAGAAACTGTGGGCTACAGAGAAAGCTTTATTCAAATCCCCGGAACATCAATTTGGGAAAATACTTGCCAAATCCTGTGCAAGAGATCAAACAGCTTCAGTCGTGCCACTGACCTCGAGCAGCTCACCATCTAGAAACAGGAGGCTGACTGTGATACACAAGGATAACAGGGACAGGGAGGCCAGAGAGCTTCCTTCCAAGCAGGGGAGCTGGTCTCACGAAGGAGCAGCCAGATTTCAACAGGCATTCATGCAGGAGGGCGCTGCAGGTCAAGGGGAGGCCCACACATAGGAATAACTTCACACAGCATATTGGAGCCATCTCCTTGCCAGCGTGGGCAAGAAGTGGAAGGTGAAGATGTAAAAAGTGAGCTGAGGGAAGGCTATGAAGGGCCTTGAAGGCCAGACCATGAAACTGGGCTCTAACCTGAGAGCAGTCCCTCTGCAGTCCCCAAAACATTTTCACTAGGTTTTAAGATTTTGTCCATGTATCAGAAATATGTGTTGTAAAAAGGGATACCACCATCTTTGTCCTTCTCCTGAGGCAGCCTTCCAAAATCCCCACTGGCTATCAAAAATGGATCCTCTGGACCTTTGGAATAGCCTCAGCCTTAAGCCCCTACAAGGGCCTCACGGAAGGGCCTTGGGAGGGCCTCCATTTTATATTTGGAAGAACTTGGGTTTAAGAAGCACAGTGCACGTCAGAACTAGAGCCTGGCAGTCAATACCCCTCCCACAATACCCTTCCCTCTGGGAAGACCCAGTATTCCACAGAGATCTGTGGATCCCCACCCAAACTGCCCCTCAGTCTCCCCAGAGCGGGGTTACCTTGTGAGAGATTCATGGAAAGGGCTTAGCTCAAGTCTTTCACTCCACAGGGGCTCTGCCTTCCCTGCCCTCTCCCATCTGAGACCCGGGGAGCACGTAGAGCACCAGACACAGGCTGAGCAGGCTTCACCTTACCATCCTTAATGCAACACGCCACCCTCTTGCTGGACTTCAGTACAGTTTAGTTTCCTTTGGTAATCTATAAAAATCGGAGACTGGCTTAGACCACTGGTTTACTAGCTTTTAACCAAGAAAATTTAAACAAAAAAACCCAAAAATCTTACAAAGGAGCTTAATATATAAAAATGTTAAAAGGTAGTTATATACGTTGAGGTATGGGTGGGGAGCTTTACACCCTTATCCCTACCCAGGAAGCATCCAGGGTACTCTTCTGTCAACCTCTAAGGCCCAAGGAACAAGTCTGGAAAACACTGGTCTGGAAGTTCCCCAGGAGTCTTCCATTTTAGGATGCTCAGTTTCAATGCTCAAGTGACAAGATTAGTACCATGGGCTCAGAACTTATGTCTCCAATGAGCAAGGTACAAGAACCTTCTAATACCTATCACATTCGGGCTATGGAAGAGTCTAGAACTGCTTCTAAGCCATGGGGCTGTGTCTAATATCTCCCAGCACTACCCACACTCATGAAGCCCATTCCTACCTCCTCAGGACTCAGGAGTAACAAATAACATCTTTAGTTGCAAGAAATAATCCCACTTGTCCCTAAATTTCTATCATTAGCAATTTATCCTTTTGGATAAAAGGCTTGCCAGTTCCCCTAGAAGGTGACATTCATCCCACACACTTCGGGTGAACGGGTTACCAGGTCCATTCCTCCTGAGAAGCAGGAGAGTAATTACATCCTGGGCTCTCAAGGTAGGCCCCATGACTGAAGGGGGCAAGGACAAACCTCATAACTAGCCTTGCCCTCCCACCCCCCCAGCCACCTTTAAGCCTGAAGCACTGGAGACAAGTTCCACAGGGTTCTTGCTTGGCCCAAGCAACCCAGCCTCTTCTTCCAGCTTCAGGGGCTCAGACCTTCAACCTCTCGAGTTTGTTAGCTCTTCTGTGCTGACAAACACATGAAATCCAGAAGTGCTAGGAAACAAGAGTGGCTCCCCCTCTCTAGAGTGCAGCTGCTGTGGGCTAGAGGCAGCCATCAGGAGACACAAAAGCCCCACTCCCCCACCTCAGTCCTCTTCTATGCCCTCCTCCAGCCACTTGAAATAGTGGACATCTCCTTGGTCCATGGGAACACTGAAGACTTCTGGGATTTCAAAAGGATGCACCAACCTTTGAAAAGAAAGAAGAGCCCTATGAGTGACAAGGATTAGACTCAACCTTTGCAATAAGACTCAATTGGAAAGCCTCACGGGAGCTGCTCTACGATCTGCCGCAGCCCACCTGTCCAATCCATGGCCTACTGCTCCTGAGCCTCCTTCCCACCTGTCAACAAGTGACAGTTGGGCCAGATGGCTTTAGCATCTCACAGTCATGGGTTCAAATTCTAAGCCTGCCTCTCACAGTTATGGAACTACGGACAGATCACTTAATCTCTCCAAAGGTCTTACAAAAGAGAAGATAAATATAGTCCCTCTGTGACTAGACTGCCAAGGATTAAGTGTGATGAGGCACACGAAGCACTCACCTATACACTGACTGGCCTTGTATGCCCTCATTAAATGTCACTTCCTGTCTTCATTACCCATCCCATACTCATCACTGTGCCTTCCCCAAACAACTCCCTCTCCCCTATATCTGGATTCTCTTCTCCACCTAGAAAGTTCTGTTGATCACTTAAAAGCCTATCTATCCCTGAAGGCCCAACTCAACCACTGACCTTCTCCAAGGGATCTTCCTTGACCATCCAAACCCACAAGGATCTCTCCCTTCTCTCCATTTCTTTCACCTGGCCCTTGGCACACAATGCAAGTTCTCTTCACTTCTCAGACCGAAGATATATGAGGCATTGGGCCTCAGTCCCCCATCTGAAAAGTGGGGGTGATAACCCCATTTCCTTTCCAGTGAAAGAGGAATTGTCAAGTTCTCATGAGGCAGCATACTTAGCAAATCATGACACACGCACAGGTACGTATATACTTGGGAGTTGGGGTAATGTTATCTGGTGACAGGAGATAATGTTTTTTCTTATTTTAGGGACACATATCAGAGTATATCTTTGTTTTATTTTGGGGGGGGGGAGAGGCAGAGGGAGAGGGAGAGAGACAGAATCTTAAGCAGGCTCCATGCCCAGCACAGAGCCTGACGTGGACCTTAATCCCAGGATCCTGAGATCATGACCTGAATCGAAATCAAGAGCTAGATGCTTAACTGACCGACCCACTCAGGTACCCCTACTGTTACTATCTTAAAAGAACTACACATTTTTTTAAATTTCTCAATTTAAATTTCTAATACAATAGACTTTAATATAACCCACACAAAGCTCCTCCGGGTCTTTGATAATTTTTAAACACGTACCGGGATCCTGAGACCAAAATTTTGAGAACTGCTGTCCCAACTAATTCATTCTAGCCTCTCATTTTATAGATGGAGAATGTGAGGGACAGGGACATGCCTGGGGTTATGTGGGAAGTAAGTGACCAGGCTCTAAGTCTCCAGCTTTCCAAGCTCATTCACTTAGTCCCCAGTACGTCCCTGGCTGAGAAGAGATGCCAGCATTACCTGATATAGCTGGACAGCACGTGGACCTTAGAAGTCTTTGTCTTTATTAGCTGTAAAAGAAAAAAAAAATTCCTACTTTAGGGAGGACCTCAGCCCTAGCTGTGCAGCTACTGACTCATCTGGCCACTCAGGAAACAGCATTCCTCCAGGGGATCAAGCAGGGTGCATTTGCAGATTAATCTAGAGCATCTGATGTGGGCCAAGAACCTCAATCGGTTATCTTTGCTCAATTTTAACTGGAACCTGAGATAAGACCTTGGTCTCGCTCTTCCTGTATTAAGGCCCCAATCCCCTACCCCCATCCTCACTCACCAACAGGATCTCTGTGGCTTCTTCGATTTCTCCATTCCAAAAGTACCTGGAGAAGAAGTAAAAACCAAATTATGATGCTCACAAGAAGACCCAGTAGGATGCCATACCTGGCCCAATCGGGTGACTTACCAAGATGGAAACTTTAAAATCTTCCCAAACCCACATTAAAATGTCTGGCATTGGCCAAGTCCCAAAAGATCATCTAGTCCAACCATTCTAATGCATGCTTCTAGCAGCTGCCTAAATGTTCTTGGGGGTGAGAGGCTTTCTCCAACTTCCACATGAAGAGCCACCTCAGGGCAGCCCTGAAGAAATGCCTATATTTTCTCCCCTCCAAACTGGGCCTCCAGCCCTTCTGGATTTTATTTTTATTTATTTATCTTAATAAGAGAGAGTCTCAAGCACACTCCATGCTAAGCATGGAACCCAACATGGAGCTTGATCTCGCGACCCTGAGATCATGACCTGAGCTAAAACCCAGAATCAGACACTAAACTGATTGTGCCACCCAGGTGCCCCTTCAGCTCTTTCTATGCTCATCCTATACTTCTGCCTTCTAGGCCCCTCCCATCCTTCGGATTAGTGCTACTTTTACTATTGACTCTCAAAGTGGAGGGCCCACAAATTGATAATTAAAACAGCACAAGAAGGGAAAAACAAAAAAAGCACAGGAGGTTTTAGGGGAAAAGTGGGCCTTACAACATACAGAGACAGGTCCAAAAGTTAAAAAACAAAAATCAGTAATGATGTTCAGAAAAGAGTACAAGAACAGTATCAATGGAAGGGAAAGAAATTTGGCCTGAAAATATCTACACTGACTCTGGGCAAGTCTAAGATGACCTAGGCCACTGGTGCTATGGTGAAGGGGTCAATTATAAAATGGATGGTCACATGAAGGGAAGGTGAGGCTGAAATTCTGTTCTAGTTTCCAAACACTGGTTCCCAGACGGCTTCATGTGAATCACCTACACAAGTCTTTTAAAAATTCAGTGAACTAAGCCCCATCCTCAGAAAGAATGAGAGAATAGATCTAGAATGGAGCTCAAGAATTGAAAACATTGCCAAATTGGTAGCTATAGCTCTAGATGATGTGAGTCCTTGAGGGGATGACATTGTTGGGGGAGGGGCGTGGAGGGAGCTTCCTTTATAGAGCATGTTTCTGTTCTGACCTTCAGAGTAGATACTATTTCTCTCTCTTCACCACCCCCCATCCTCAACAACAAAGGGAGGAAGGAGATGAGAAAGAGGCTGATGGAAGAGATCAAGGAACAAGACAAATCCTGCACAGCTAGTACTAGGATGCTGACATATTTTGATGAGGGAAATGGAACAGATCAGAATTAATCCAAGTGAGGGCGTTAAAGAAATGAAAAGCAGACAACATATAACTAGCTTGTCACATAAGCCGACCCCTC
Organism: Spilogale gracilis; assembly: GCA_004023965.1. NCBI lineage: Eukaryota > Metazoa > Chordata > Mammalia > Carnivora > Mephitidae > Spilogale > Spilogale gracilis. The sequence continues at coordinate 32,724 of PITA01006174.1, forward strand.
AAAGTTTTCCAGAGAATTCAAAAGCAGTGGGAATTATTTTCTTTGATATCCCTAATAGGCTTACTCAGGGATGGAATGCCCAGTCGGACTTCTTTGCTAGCAGCAAGCTAACTAATTTAAACAAAAAATATGTAAATAAGATTCACTGTTTCTGAACTATAGCTCCTTTTCCTCCCTTCTCCATAAACAGCCTATTTTTGCTTTTGTTGGCTGACAGAAATCCACTAGGTAACTTCCTCTGAATACAAATTAACAACCAAATATATATATATAAAACAAATACCTCTGAGTTGTTCTTTGATAATTTCCCAGTAGTTGAGTGCTCTTTCCACCAGCCAGGACCTGACCTGGCACCCCCACACCCTTCTACAGGCCACAGCAAAACTCACAGTGAGGATGCCTTGGGCAGGATGTTCACAGAGGCAGCCAGCTTCTTATCCAGGCTAGCCCTAAAGCAAACAGACACAGTCACCATCACCAGGGCGAATACCCAATATCTTAAGAAAAGGGACAAGGGACGGGAGTTACAGGAATTACCCAGGAAACCAGAGTCTAAGTAGAGAACCATTTAGAGTGCCCCTCCCCCCTCAAACCAACACAGTCATAACCATCATGCAGAGAACTTCTAAAGACAGCGCAGTTTATAAGTTCTTCCCTGGGTGGGAAGAAAAGGAAGGAAGTAGCTATGGCAGGGCAGTTTGAAGGACAAGCACAGGCTGTTTGGGGAAGGGAAGCTGATTAACAATGGTCACAAGACCCGGATTCCATTCCTCACCCTGCAGTGGATAGCGGTGTGACTTTAACCATGTTCTTTCTTTCATTACAATAAATATTTGAGCACCTATCCAAGACAGGCATGTCCCCTCACTCAAGCTGACCTTCCTGCTGAACAATAACAGGATCAGTTCAGTCACTGGTTTCCAATGCTTCCTATTTTCATTCTATCCTATCACCATCTTCCGCTTTTACCTCTTGGGTATGTATCAGGCTGACACTCACTGCTTCTGATCTGTAGATACCCACGTGACCACAAAGAAAGCTATAACTCCAAGTAAAAGCAAAGCAAAACAAACAAGCAAAAAAAATTCCCATATCTTCTGTTGGTTCTTTTCACCTTTTTGATGTAAAGCTTCTACCAGAGCCCTAAGAGCACAGTCATCACTTTGCAGACCTCTAAGATTTTTTGGACAGACCACAGCTCAGGGCTCCCAGTCTGAGGTTCCGATTCCTGTGCAGAGTCCCAGGGAACACAATGCGATGTGCCCGAATCGGTGCAGGTGTCACAGAAACGGCAGCACCACCAAATCATCGATGCAAAGAAGCATTCCCAAGCATCAAAGCCAGAGCCTTCAGAATCAGGCAGGCCCTGACAAACCTTTCTTAGGTCTTAGGCCTCCAAGAGGGACCGGTCTCTGTGCTCTGTGCTCTGAAGTGCTTGGACCCTGCCAGATAAACCTCATCAGAGCCCTGCTCACCGATCCCTCCTACCCTCAGCTGCTGCCAAGAGAACTGACCTACTTTCTCTTCCAGGAGTTCCAGGCTCAACAGTGCTCTATTTAAGGCTCCACATTAATGTGGCATTCCCTTGGAAAGTTTCAGAGCTAAATAAATCCCTGACTGTAAGGAGAGGCACATGGCACAAATCTGTTTAAGCAACTGTGGCAAGTCTTACTCAATTGTCTATTGAAAAATTACATTTTATTGCTCCTGAAGGTGGCTCCTGAAACGAAGTGAATTAAACCTTTAAAAAAATAATCCCATTGCCTCAAAGGCCCAAAATGTAAACTCCTCAGTGACTGGTCACAGCAGCCTGTCCGTAGGAAAAGATGGCAGAAATATGGAGGACTATGTTATTCAAAAAGACCCTATGGCCAAAAAAACCCCAAACAAAACCAAAGAGCATGACAGCAAAAGAGAGCACATCAGCTGACAGATAACATACACACCCCTCCCCCCCAAGACACACAGTGAGTTCTGGATGGGAGCTGGAGCCTTCATGATCATCTGAGAATAGACAACAGACGACAGAGACACATGGAGTTGTTAGGGCCTCGGGAAAGTGCCAAGTTCACAGACTAGTGAATCACAGACCACAGACATGGTTTGGCATTACAGCATTTTTAAAAATCTCGACTTTGTTTTTAATATTTATTATTGGGATATCTCACACTCAAAAAATACAGATTATCTATTTTCTCACCAGAAAGTAAGTCTTGTAACATTAGAACTACATTCTGACAAGGTCACGGTTAGCTAGAGCTGAGCAGTGGCTACTCCCTTGAGGCACGACATCTGCTTCTCAGGCCTACACAGTTCCTACCAACACACAGGGAGAGTCAGGGCTGCTATCCACCATCACCCGCCCTCATGACACTGCAGCCCACTTGGCTCATTTAGGGGTCTGCATATAGGTATTTGTGTTTGCACCCCGATCTAATCCACTTCCCTCTACATACAGGAGATGGGAGCCCAGAGAAGGAAGACTTGCCTAATATGGAGCTGGCAGCGGAGAGGACCCTGATTCAACACTCAGAATTTTCACCCTGGCCCCAATAAGAAATGTTTCTAGTTAATTTTTCTAGACAAGAATGTGTCTTTCAATGAACCAGGAACCAGAACTGAACTGACCCAGAACTGAGAGGCAGCAGACTAAAATCAAAAGAACACTACAGAAGACAGAGCTCTGGTCTGGAGCTGAGGGACCCAGCCTCGGTGCTGGCGTTCCTGCTCACTCCTATTCATGGGGCCCTCCCCATCATTCCCACTTACTCTCCTTCTAGAAGTCTTGGCAACTAAGGCTGTTTGCCTCTTTTCTATTGAAACCACTAATAAAAAACACTAAACAAATGAGGCTGAGTGAGAGCTCCACAGCCACATCCCTAGAGCCTCCACTTCAGACCTGCAGGTTAAGCGGGTGGACAAGCCAGCCGCTGCAGCCTCATCTTTGAAAGCAAACCTTAGAAACAACAGGAAAAGCTCACTGCTCAGCCCAGCCAGCACACAGGAAGAAGGCCTTATGTACCAGCGACTACGAGGAAGCCCCCACGGAGAACAGGCCACCCTGAGACATGAGTGGGAGCATGCAGGGGAATTGCCACGGAAGATGAGAGCCACAGTCCCCCATCTGGAGGTGCCGGAAACCAGAGCAGACAGGGACACGGAGGCAACCATCCAGGTGAGTAGTGGGGAAGCCATGGCAGAACCAGGTGGACCCCTGAGAGCTCCCGGGTGGCAGTAACGGAGTGTCTGCCGCTAAGTGTGCCAGCAGAGCAGTTGCCAGGGCCCCCATCCCTGCCCGCACTCTCACTGAAAACTGTGCTGCCAACACCAACTCCCAGCAGCCCTCTGGCCCTCCCCACAAGCATGGCTAAAAAGATGAGAGAGGACCCAATTAATCATCAGTAACTGAGGAAGATCAATATCCAAGAGAGAAAAAAACTGAACAGGAAAATTTTACAGAAGAATCAGTTAATAGAACATTCAAAGCCTGGATTTTAAAATAAGTATCATTATGTATACCTGAAAGTTGCTCAGAGCAAATCTTCAAAGTTTTCACCACACACACACAAAAGGTAACTATGTGAGGTCACAGGTGTGGTAACTGACCTTTCTGTGGTAATCATTTAGCAATATGTATTTATATAAAGTATCATGTGGTACACCTTAAATTTACATAATGTTAGATGTCAATAATGGGTCAATAAAGCTGGAAAAAATTTTAAAATACATTAAGTATAATTAATATCCACAAAGATAAGGCAAGGTTTTTACATCCATAAAATATGATCAGACAATTATGAAATAAGAGCAGTTGGTTATTAAAAAGCAATTAGAAATCTTGAAAAGGAAAACTATTAAAATTATTTTTTAAAAACTATAATTGTTTAAACAAACCTGCAACAGGAGGGCTAAATAGCAAAACAGCTGAGAAACAAAGGGGAGAGAAGACTGCTCCAAAATTCTCCCGGCAGGCAGAACAAAGAAACAGAAAAATATAAAAGTTCAGTCCCAGAGAATAAATTTAACATCTACCTAAGTAGGAGTTCCTGGAAAAGGACACAGAAAAAATACAGAGAGAATATTTACCAAATGAATAGCTGAACATTAAGATAGAAACTCTTAAAACCTATTAGAGACCAAAAGCATTACCTACAAAGAATGAGACCTTGGCAAACACCTGACTTATCCTCAGAACCTTGGATGCAAGAAGGCAATAGAGACCTCTCCCCAGGCAGATATGGATCCATTTATTGAAGTGGCCTCTCGGCCAGTTAGGATCCAGTCATTAGAGTCCTTCTCCTCCCAATCTCACCTCACAGAGGTCACCTGTTGGACAGCAGGACCCGGAGTGGCTGATTCAAACAGTTCAGCACATACCCTAGGTACACCAGAAGCATTAAAGGGATTTCAATTCCTAGCTGCTAAATATTACAGTCGTATTTCTGGAGTAATCATAGATTCTTTCAGACAAGTGCTAGTCTCCAAAGGTGGTATTAATGAAGGAAAAACAGACATTCTGGTTGGGGGAAGAAAAATGGAATAAATTGCGAGGTTAACCTGTGACTAAGAATTTGGAAGCTGTGTGTTCCCAGATTCAACATTTTAAAACACCATAACTTGTTCTATCATCAGATTTCAAGATGGCTGAGTTATGGGTAAGCCCAGTTCACCACCCTCCCTCCAGACCCACTAACCCTCTTCAAAGTCACATCTATAAAAAGGAGTGAGGGGGGACATCCAGGTACATTTAGTGAGCATCTGCTACGTCCAATCTACTGGGGTAGGAATTGTACATATTTCATATCATTGCACCCTCGCATTGGTCCTGTGACGTAAGTGGCATTACCTTAGGTTGTAACTGAGAAAACTAACGCTTTGAGAAAGAAAACCACTTGCCCAAGGTCACACAGATACTGAAGTGGCACAGCCAAGATTCAAATCCCGGTCACGTTGTAAGTCCAGTGCTCTTTGCACTACACCACGGATGCTTTTAGAAATTCACCAAATACGGGAGTGCCTTGGTGGCTCAGTCGATCAATCATCCAACTCTTGATTTCACCTCAGGTCATGATCTTGGGGATGTGGGATCAAGCCCTACCACTGGGCTCCATACTCAGTGGGGAGTTCTTTCTCTCTCCCTCTGTCCCTCCTCTGGCTCACACATTCTCATTCTCTTTGTCTCTCTCTAAAATAAATAAATAAATCTTAAAAAACAAACAAACAAACAAAAACGAAGGAAAGGAATTTGCCAAATACATGGAATAGCCTCTTCCTCCTCACTTGCCATGGCGAGCCTCTCCAGGAGTAAGCTAAAAGAGTACCTTCAAGAAGAGAGCTGAGCCAAGGATTAGATTTAAATTGTCAGCCTGCAGAGTTCCCCTGTCCTCTGACCTTAACACCTTGGGCAAGCCACCTAGCTCTCTGGGCCTCATATCTCTTAAATGCGCTCATGCACCTCTCAACATTTTCAGGCCCAGCAGCAGGATCTGTTAGGGGGGCGGTCATTCAGCCATGCTCCTCTTCTTCTTCTTTTTTTTTTTTTTTAAAGATTTTATTTATTTGACAGAGACACAGCAAGAAAGGGAACACAAGCAGGGGGAGTGGGAGAGAGAGATACAGGCTTCCTGAAGAGCAGGGAGCCTGATGCAGGGCTCGATTCCAGGATCCCGGGATCATGACCTGAGCTGAAGGCAGATGCTTCACGACTGAGCCAACCAGGTGCCTCCAGCCATGCTTCTCTTATCATCCCAAGCAGACAGCTGTGTAGTGGACACAGTGGAGCAACCCGACAGCTCCCCCAGCCTCCCAGGGTGGCACCTAAGCCCCTTCACCGTACCTGGCAATATCTCTGGCAATTTGCTCGTTGGGACAGTTGACAAAGACGATGGAGTAAATGCCGGAGACATAGCTGCCAGTGACAGCTGAATGGAGCCGCAGGCTAAGGGTCCTGAGCATGGGGTATGACAGGAAAGAAGTTGTCAGGATCTACATGATAGGGAAAGAAAAGCACAGATCAGCAGTGACACGTCCAATTCATGATCTGACAGCTTAAGCAAACTGGAACCAAGGCTCAGCGTCATCTTCTCATCCCATCCACAAAATAATTCCTGGTATCTAAGTTGAGCTTTAGTGCTTAAACAAATTTTTTGTGCCTAAATATTTTCCTCTGCATTTTGGAGGTGATTAAAAAATGGAGGCTCAGAAATCAAGATCACACAGTTTGTAACTGGTGAAGCCATGATTAGGAATCATTGTTGAGATGAGCTAAAATCCATTCTTATGGTATCAAACTGCTATTGGAGGTAGTGCCAGCCAGAATCCACTGAACTGCTATCATCCTATGGGGATTATTTGTGAATGATCAACTGCTATTATCCTATGGGGATTATTTGTGAATGATCTACTGATGTTGTAGAGAGTTAATTTCACCTCTAGTCTGTGCAGGCACCGTGGGCAGTCCAGTGGAAAAAGTAGTCTAATTCAAAGTAATGTGACCTGTGCTGCTGTAACTGAGAGGCGGTGGGACCTAGAGGAAGGCTGTTCCTGAGGGGGAAGAGGCTTCAAAGAGAAGGTACCATCCAAGTTGGATCTGAAATCATAAGTAGGTTGACAAGAAGAGAGGGAGGTACTCCTAGTAAACGATAGTATGTACAAACTCAAGAGGTATTTAGGTATAGATGAGATATCCCTGCAGATATGAGATATCAGAAACAAATGAGACTGGCTAGCCTTATAAAGAAAAGGGTCAAACAGAGGAGTCTGGGGTTTGTACTCATGGGATAGTTTGCTTTTGGATGTTTTTTAGGTAGGAGAGTAATAAACGTGGTCAGGCTGTGCAGAGCAACGTTAGAGAGAGGAGTGACCGGAAGGCAGTCTACTTAAAAGGCCACTAGAGTGACTTGGGAAACAGACCTCAAGATCTTGAACAAAGAAGATGGCAGTGACAATGTGAGAACAAAAGACAAGATATAATTGTTCTTACAATTTTAATGATAAATATTTAAAATCAGAGGAACTGGAAACAACTGAAGAATGGCTTCCATTCCAGGGCTCTCTGTTTGGGGTATATCATGGAGCCCTTAAAAGGATAGAGGCAACTTGCAAGGAGGCCCACCATGACTCAGGCAAGGCTGAACAGAAGTGCGCTTCTCCTGCCTCCCAGCCCAGGGCTCAGGCCTCACTCACATTAAGCCTCTGTCCTTCGATTCCTCCTTCCACATTATTGCCTGGGGGCCTGGCTCCTACTTCTTGGCAAGGCCTGAGGGCAGCATTTTTATGTTCGGAGCATCAGTTTGACTAGAGGCCTGTCTGAGTTGGATTTCTCATGCCCTTCTACTACCTCCACCTCCACCTCCAAATCAAAATACCAGTCCTCTGAACTAAACCAGTGACCACACAAGAATAAAAAAACCAGGCTTTTCTTTTCTTTTTTTTTTTTTTTTAAGATTTTTAAAAATTTATTTGACAGAGAGAAACACAGCCAGAGAGGGAACACAAGCAGGCTTCCTGCCGAGCAGGGAGCCCAATGTGGGACTCCATCCCGGGTCTCCAGGATCATGACCTGAGCCGAAGGCAGTCGCCTAACCAACTGAGCCACCCAGGCGCCCCAGAACCAGGCTTTTCAATGAAGCTTTTATTGCACGTGTGTGTTTTTAAATGACAACTCAATTAGACTATAAGAAAAAAATAAAAGCACTAGAGAGCAGGATTTAAATCCTCATGCCAGCATTGCTAACTGCCTGTGGCCTTGTGGCCTTGGACAAGTTACCTCCTCTTCCTTCTATAATTGTTATTTAGAGAATGCAGATTCTGACACTTCTGCTGCCTACCTCAGTTGTCATGGGTTCAAACCAGATAGGAAAAAGACTTTGTAATCACTGATCCCATAAAGAAAGGCACTGTGCTTTGCTCATCACTGTACTCTCACCACACAGTTCATGGCATGCTGAAGGTTAACAATAAATACTTGTAAACTAGTGAATTAATGATACACCAGCAAGATGTGGCTATAATTACTAAACAGGGGGGACAGGAGGGACACCTCCATGGCTCAATCAGTTACGCATCTGCCTTTGACTCAGGTCATGATCCCAGGTTCTGGGATCGAGTCCCACATCGGGCTCTCTGCTCAGCGGAGAGCCTAGGGTCTGCTTCTCCTTCTCTCTCTGCCTGCCGCTCTGCCTTCTTGTGTGCTCTGTCAAATAATAAATAATCTTAAAAAAAAAAAAAAAAAGGACTAAATAGTGAGGTAGATAGGGCTTTTGAGTCACCCACTGTTGGCTTTGAGCCGAGAACAGAACATACTGGAACACTGTAATGCTCCAATCACTCTAAAATAGCTTCCAGGGGCGCCTGGGTGGCTCAGTTGGTTAAGCGACTGCCTTCGGCTCAGGTCATGATCCCGGGATCCCGGGATCGAGTCCCACATCGGGCTCCCTGCTCGGCGGGAAGCCTGCTTCTCCCTCTCACCCCCCCTGCTTGTGTTCCCTCTCTGGCTGTGTTTCTCTCTGTCAAATAAATAAAATCTTAAAAAAAAATAAAATAAAATAAAATAAAATAAAATAAAATAGCTTCCAGCAAAGACTCTAGACAAAAGGGGTAGTGGCCTGTCCCCCACCCAAAAAAGTCATTTCTAGGGAAGATCTGGTACATTTCAGCCAGTAGGTATCAGTGGAAACGAGCTTACAGGATTAACTATAAACTCACCTAAAACGTACTGAAATTTTCATATGAACCCATAGTCAAAATGCTAAAAGGTAAATGGGCCCCCAGTTATCTGAGATAACCCTTCATTTCACAAACAAGGTAACTGAGACCAAACAAATGGATAATCTGTGATAGGACCAACACTTGAATCCAAGACTCCTGCATCCCACTGTGGATTCTATGAAGGGCAGTGAGCACGCCTAGGAATGGGGTCAGTGGGGTCATTTCAGCTTCACATACTCCAGTGGTTCTCAACTCGGAGCAAATTTGCTCCCCCAAGGGACATCTGACAATTTCGGGAGACAATTCTGAGTGTCACGACTAAGGAGGAGATGCTCTTAGCATCTAGTAAATAGAGGCCAGGATTGTTGCTCACATCATTCTGCTGTTCCACTGATCCCAGTGAAGTACAGAAAGCTGTTTATACATGTCTCCCCCACTGCTATGAGCTCTTCAGTCTTACTCATTTTCACATGTGCAGGACTTGACCACCCCTGACAGGGAGGTTTGAGAAATGTTTGTAGACCCAGCAACAATGAATCCAGAAGCATGAGAGGCCAGTTTGGAACTAAAGGTGGATACAATATATTCTGTAACATATTCTGTGACATTCTATGAACGCAGAATTGACGGAAAATACACACGATATCCCCCAATAGAAACATTATAATGGAAAAAGATTCGCTTTAATTTTTAAAGTCTATAACATTTTCATACTTACCTTTTTCTAAACACTTTTTAATTTTACATTCTTTTAAAATATTTTATGTATCCTTTTGGTTCACATTTCATTCCGCCTTTTGTTTTTGTCCTGGAATATTTACATAGCTTTTAAGAGATTATGATTGACTTTTCAACCTGTGTTAAGGCAAAAGAGGTCTCAGAAACACTAACCTTATCATTGACCTAATTTTAAGGAGCCTGTGATACTCTGGAATTCAGTGTTACATTGTGTTTACTTATACATTTTCCTTGTACAAATCCAGAATTTTCACATACTCACACACACACAAATCAAGAAAATCTACACTTCCAAAAAGGCTAAGAGCCATTGATTTGTGCCAATTTTTCAGATGAGGAATGTAAGGGCCAGAAAGAAGAAATCACCCAAAAAGTGAGCAGCAAGACTTCTGACCCTCTCCTACAGTTCTTTCCACCTCCTGCTCAACCACCACAACCGCACAACTAGTGGTACTCTGTGGCAACTTCCAACCTTAACATTTTAAGATATTTCAGAGATGAGAAAACCAAACTCTTCCCCAAATGAAGAAAAACAAGATGGTGACTGCAAGAGAAAGACTAAAAGAATCTACTATGTGACCCCTAGATGAGAACTTGCCAGCAGACAGCCCTTCACCTCCCCAGATAATCCTGGCAATGAAAGGCAGCCCAGTCACTCCTCACAAGGTGGGGAGTGAAGGGCTGCTGGTAATCTTCAGAAGCACGGTATACTCTCTCAGGGGATTTCCCCTTCTCCCTCCTACCTGCCTACTCCCAGCTCAAAATCCCAGGAGGAGAAAAAAAGAAATGCACCTTCTCCCCTCAACCCCCAGGTTGCAGATTTAGGGGTGAGAGAGTTCATAGAGCCGTAGCATGGGGCACTCACCAGGAGGCATATGAGGACAGAGGGCCGCAGGTAGCCTGGCAGAGGGCACCGGGAGCCCAGCCTGTCCATGGCGTCGCTGGTAATTTAGTAGCACAGCTGTAGCAAACTGTGGCCTTGGGCTGAGTTGCAAGCTGATGGGCGGGCACTGAGGGCCTGCACTGCCCTATCCCCTCACCACCTGCTGCCTGCCCCACTGTCCAGCCAGGCCCCAGCCAGGCTGGTCCGGAAGAGAGAGTGGAGGGAGGCAGGGAAAGGAGGAGTGATTCTCATTAGGAAATTCTCTTCCTAGAAACAAAAATCCCAGACACCATATACAGACCTACAACGCCTGCAAAAATAAAAACAGTAATTTCCCTTTCCCAGTCTAACAACAACAAGAAAATGATAAAATCCCCACATGCATAGATAAAGAGATCTAAGTTCCTTCGATATATAAAACCTCCAAAAACCACATACACAAAACTCTTCTACTTTATAGGGGCCCATCCTGCCAACAAAAAACAAGTGAAGTGTGCGCGTGCACACACGCACACACTCACACAGCCACCTTCCTATCCCCATAGCACCTCCTCCTCCCAGGATCTCCCATCTAATTTTCCTTGGCTCAAAATATTCTCGTTCCCACCTGCTCTCCCTATGAACTCATTCATCTTTCTAGACCAGCTACTTCGTGCAACTTTTTGCAGGATGAATCCCACAGTCCTTTATTTCCCCTAAGGCACTTTGTACACTTTTGTTGCAGCATTCTACATCATCAACCATGGGGAGTTGCAAGCAAGTAAGAAAAGCAGCAAGCTAATGCTGACTGCTCCCTTCAGGAATGCAGAGTCCACTGATGCCAGGGTATGCAATCTTTTAATCCAGCTTTTTAATGTAAAAGATCTTAATATTTAAATGCTGTCTGTGGGGCAGGGGAAAGGACTGAGCACACAAGGCCACAAGTAAAGTTTAAGTTAAGGAAACTTCTATGTCTTGATTGTGGTAGTAGTTACACAAGTGTTAAAAAAAATTCTACAAACAATACATTTTCATTGGCAAATTCTATATTGTATGTAAACAGTACCTTAAGGAGCCAGGGAAATGCTGGAATCAATTCAAAATTATTGTATGCTGGGTAAATCAAACAAAACGTATCTGTTAGCCAGTATCTGTTAGCCAAATCTGGCTTGCAGGCTGACAGTTCACAGCCTTTGTGTTTATTGTAATTATCTGTTCACTGTCTGTCTCATTCCTTGGGACTCAAACTTCTAAAAGGTCCATACTTCTCACCAGTGTCTGACAAAGTAGTTAAATAGTGTAGTCCTGGTCTTATCATTTACATGGTTAGCTGTGAAGACTCAGGCCAATTACTTAAACTCTCTGAGCTGGTGGAGGGGGCAGTAAAGGGCTAATACCACCTTCACAGGTCTAAAGTGAGGAATAACAAAGAAAATTCACCTAAGCTTTTCAAAAGCAAGTAATCTCAAGACTCCTGGCTGGCTCAGTGGCTGAGCATGTGACTCTTGATCTCAAGGTTGTGGGTTTGAGCCCCATGTTGGGTGTAGAGATTACTTAAAAATAAAACTTTTAAACAAACAAAAAAGAAAGTAATCTCATACTACCATGGTCAACTCAGAAAATCTCCATTTGTGATTGAAGAACTCAGTATCTGCAGAAAACTGGGTTAGAGAAAATGAAGCTATGGTTCTAAGAAAATCTTTATGTTCAAAATCCAGTAAAATAAGTCGACTGTGATCTTTTATACCTATTACGGTAACAAGAAATGTAGCCACTGTTAATGACCATTTACCTTAGATCCTGAGATGATGTTCCCAAGTTTAGCACAGGACCCCGCACAGAGCTTATACTCAGTAACTGTTTGTTGAATGACTAAATGATATGGATGTGTGGCTGGTGATGATAAGGATGGTCATGAAGGTAGACATTGGGGCAACAAGGGAAGAATGGCAAGAGATGAACTATCATTTGGAAGGAACTGCCTCTGGATTCTCTTCTTCCTTTAACTCAGGCATGTCTACTCTCTCCAGATTCAATTCCAAGGTTAAATTCCAAAAGTCCAATTCTGCATTTATAGCTTTGGCAGATTCTTCAGATATAGTGAGAGTCTCAGTGCCACTGCCTGAGGGTACAGGATCTTCTTCTGGAGGCTTCTTATCCTCTTTCTTTCTCTCTACTTTCTCCTCCTTATGGGATTCAGATTCGGATTTAGACTCACATTCAGATGCAGACTCCCCTTCAGACTCTGATTCTGTATCCCTCTTCTTCATCCACACTCCTTCCTCTTTGTGTCTTTTTCCTTCTTCAACTCCTTTGCTTTATTTTGAAGGTTCTTTTGCACCTCCTTATAGGTATATAACAATTTATTGAAGTCTTTTTTAAAGGCCAAACTTCGGTCCAGGTAAGGATCCATTTCAATTGCAGCATCAATGAGGTCTGAAGCCTGGCGTAAGACAGCATTCAATTTCCTTAGATTCATCTTTACCTCTGGTTCCGGGGACTTGTCTTCTTCCATATTCATTGATACAGACTCTCTCTCAGTTATGGCCAAAGCTTGAAACTTAAGCAGTTCATTAATTTCACCCTCTTCAATGTCAAGGAATTTAAAGTCCATCCATTTTGCAGACTCAATGATTTTTGCAACTTCTTCATTAGCTCTAGGGAAACATGCGTAATCATTTACAACATCATCCCAAACTTTCCACCAGGCTTTATTAAGAGCGGCCGGTTTTATATCATCCACTGCCTCTTTTATCACTACCAAAGCATCAGCAATGCTGTACTGTTGCCATGTTTCTTTCAAAGTAAGACAACCGTTTTTTTCAATACAGTCAGCAAAGTGGTCAAACATATGCTTGGTGTAATACCTCCTGAATGCTTCAATTATACCCTGATCCAAGGGCTGAACATAGCTAGTGCCTTCCAGAGGGAGGAACACAATATCAACATTAGGATGAGCAAAGAATAATGAGTCTGGGTGATTGGGACCTCTGTCCAGAATTAGCAACACTCTGAACTCAAGATTTTTTTCTATTAAATAACTACGTGCCTGATGGATAAAACAATTATGAAACCAATCCAAAAAGAGGGCAGCGGTTAACGATAATTTGGGGTGTGATCGCCAGAACACCGGAAGGCGGTTTTTATCTTTTTCCAAAAGACAAGTGGGGTTAGGGTCCTTATAAAGCAGCAAGGGTTTTATCATTTTGTCACCGGCAGCGTTAGCACAAAAAATAAGGGAAATTCTGTCCTTCGCTTCCTCTACGCTTTCAGGATTTTTGTCTTTTTCCCTAAAAGTACGTGAAGGCATGCACTTCCAGAACAGGCTCATCTCCTCGGCGTTGAAGACCTGTTGAGGCACATAGCCTGTGGCTCTGATCAGTCTCTGGAGTTGTTTGGAATCCTTGGGCACCGACTGGGCATTCAACGATCCTTCCTCCCCCATCAACGGCGAATTTCGCAGACTGTAGCGATTTCTAAACTTCTCAAACCATCCCTTGCTCACGTGAAACTTATCCGGGTTGCCGTTCCCAGTGGTTTCCACCAGCTGCTTGTAAATGCGTTTGGCCTGGCTGCAGATGGCCTTCAGCGTCAGAGGCCGTCCCCCGATGGTCTGGTCCTCCACCCAAAAGGTTAACTTGGTCTCCATCTTCTCGATGTTTACGTCACGGGGAATGCACAGCACCTTGGAGCAGACTGGCGAAACACTCTCCATGCTGGCCCTGATGGCCTTTTCGTTTTTCTTAATGGTGGGCACGGCTGACTCGTTGACGCCAAACAGGCGCCCCAAGTCGGTGTTACTCACGCCTTCTTCCAGCTTCTCGAGAATTTCCATCTTGTCTTCCAGAGGCATGACCCTCCGCCTCCTCTTGATTCGTGTCTGGCCCGGGAGCAGGAGGCCCATGGCCTCCGCGCCGCCTGGGGTGGCCTCCACCGCTGCCCAAGCCGCGGCGGCCTCCACCACCGCCGCCCTCGCCGCAACCGACAGGCTGGCGTTTGGACGGGGAGGCGGCCCGCGAGGCCGTTTAACCTGTGGGTCCTCATTGTCACCACTCCGCTTGCCGGGCATCTGACGCGCCTTCGCTCTCTAAGGAAAATCCGCAAGCCGACCGAAAAGTCGGCCTCCGCGACCCACCGAACGGCGCCCACAATGACGCCCGGCCGCGACCCCACAACCACCCGCGACAGTTGGCCTGGCCCCTGACGGCCCCCGTCTCGCGAGGCTTGGCGGCCCCCGAGCGCGCGCGCTGCCCGCTGGCCCACATCGCTATTGGTGCGGCGGGGGCAGCTCGCGGTCCCGGCCAAAACCGGGAAGGGAGGCTGCGCCCCGCAGATCTCGCGAGGCTCGGAGCGACGCGCCGGGACCTGGGAGCCGGGAGCCCGCGGACCCACGAGCGCGGGCAGGAACGGCACGATGGCGGCCCAGGCGCTGGCGCTGCTGAGGGAGGTGTCACGACTGGAAGCGCCGCTGGAGGAGCTGCGCGCGCTGCACTCGGTGCTGCAGACCGTGCCGCTCAGTGAGCTCCGCGAGCAGGCGGCAGAACTGCGCCTCGGCCCGCTCTTCTCCCTGCTCAACGAGAACCATCGGTGAGACGACCCCAAGCCCCGAGACGAGGGTGCTGGGAGGAGGGGAGGGTCTCTCCCCGGTCGCAGGGAGGGGAAAGAAATCGCTGACACTTTAGCGGGAGGGACCCTGGGTCGGGAAGCCAAGTCCAGCCTCCGAGTCGTGTGCCCCTGGCCACCGCCCCGCCGCCTTCATCCTTGAAACAGGAGTTGGAGAGGGAAAGCGAGGTTGCCCACCTAGGAGGAGCCTCCGCAGTCATGTGTACGGGTTCGTGACTTTTTTCCTCTTAAGAAGGGGTCCTATCCTGCGAATTTGGCGAGATCCACCCACATTTTAAATTCATGTATCTTTTGATCCGTAGGCATGGAACAGGCAGATAATGCCCGCGCTCCAAATGTTCTGTATAGACCGATGCATGACAGAACGTGACAGCAAAAGACTAGAAACAACCTAAATATCCATTAAAAGGGGTTGGAAATAAATTATGATGCTTTGCTGTGTAACCCTGTGCAGCTAGTAGAGGAATTGAGGTGGATCTATATACGTGGACGCGGAAAAATCTAATACATGTTGTTGAATGAAATGTTATGATCCCATTCCGTGTAATGTTTTTAAGAATTTCAATCGCTGTCCCTCTCCCCTCACAGCACAGGCTACTATAACACCGAGAATATCTGAAAGGTACAGCAGAAACAGAAGTGGAACCTAGGATGGGACCTTTTTTCATTTTATGCACATCTGTTCGAATAAAAAAGCACCTTGTATTTGACCATTTGATAATTTAAAACAGTTTACAAATGTTTGTGATCCAAAAATGTAAAAGTGATCCTTCTACTTGAAAAGGTTAAAAAAAAAAATATCTGGTTCAACACTGGCTGATTTCAGGGGCTTGAAAGAGCCAAGAATGACTCTCTCCTTCTGAGCTTCCTCCCCTTTTTCTACATGTTATGTTTCATTAAATCCATTAGTTAACATTATCCAGTTCTATCTATGAGATCTCTTTTCTGTCCTCTTTAGTTCAGGCCCTTATTTTCTCCCTCTTGCTTGGTCTCTTGCATTAGTCTGACTCACTACCTTTAAGCTTCTTTGTCCAGCACCTTCTTCCCACTCAGCAACCACAGTTAATTTCTTGGGTCATTTATCTCAAGTCTTTCCCATGGTTTTCCATTGTCTGTAGTGTGAAAACATGACTTCTTTTTCTGGCATTTGGGCCTGACAGTATATTTCCATCTACTTTTCCATTCTCTTTTCCCTCCACTCCTCTAAAAATATTTCATCTGCTTCAGCTACCATGTGGCACCATTTACTTTTCCATTGAGCATGACTTGGCACTTTCCTTACTTGTTTGTACCAGTCCTTCTAACTGAAATGCCCTCCCTCTCCCCATATTCTTCCTATTCTTGAAAGCCCAGGTAAAGTCCTGTCACCTCCAAAAAGTCTCACTTAGCCACTTCAGTTTCAAGTGACTGGTCCTCAGGCCTACTGAGAGACATTATTACTTCTGTTAATGATACTTGACACTGTTGCATTATATTATAGTTCTTTATATGTTTACTTCTAGCTTGAAAATCTTTTGAATGCAGGAAACATATTTTGTTCATCTCTGCTTCCCTCTTATGGTGTAGCACATAGCACAATAAATGCCAAATAAAAGATGAGATTCATAAATTTTAAAGAGACCACCTAGTGCAACCACTTTATATCATGGATGAAGAAAATTTCAAAAGTCATACCCTAAGTTAATACTAGGGGTAGAGTAGGAGCTGAAATGAATGGATGATTGAAGAATAATGTCCATGGGGAAATGTGTTTTGCCTAATGAAGGAGTAGTGCCCTAGGAAATAATTTTAATGGAGATTTAAAAACAGGGTGATTCAGAACTGGGTACATAGTAGATACCATAGGGAATAATTCTTCTGCAGATAGTAGATTGGCAATCTCTTGATTTATTTCTGTTATCCTGGCAAAACCACCCTGGTTGCTATATATTGGTTCAGAATCTGACCTAATAGATATAAATCTAGAAACTTGGCAGGAGTTTTTGTGATATAAAGTAAGTCCGAAGATGATTGCTTTACAACGTGGAGATTGATTATAAATGATTAACTCTTTGGCTTTTTAGTATAAAGGGCCCCATGTGACCTGAAATCCATGCACTTTGCAGTTTAACCTATGGCTACATTAAAAAATAGCCTTATTAACATGTAGTTTGAATAAAATAAACTTCACATAACCATCTGAGGGGTGCCTGGGTGGCTCAGTCAGTTAAGCAACTGCCTTTAGCTCAGTCATGATCCCAGGTCCTGAGACTGAACCCTGCATAGCACTCTTTACTCAGGGAGCCTGCTTCTCCCTCTGCCACTTCTCCTGTTTGTGCTCTCTTGCTCTTCCTCTGTCAGATTTATGCGATCTGAAGAGAAACCAGAGTATTCTTCCTCTGTCAAATAAATAAATAAAATATTTAAAAAAACAATGCCAGTGTGGCAGGTATTGGCATATGTGTACACCTATGAAACCATCACCACAATCAAGATAGCGAAGATACCTCTTACCCCCAGAAGTTTCCTTGTGCTTCTTTGTAATCCCTTTCCATCTCAGCCAGGCAACCACTGATCGCTATAGATGAGTTTCCTTTTTTTTTTTTTTTTAAAGATTTTATTTATTTATTTGACAGAGAGAAACACAGCTAGAGAGGGAACACAAGCAGGGGGAGTGAGAGAGGGAGAAGCAGGCTTCCCGCCGAGCGGGGAGCCTGATGTGGGGCTCGATCCCGGGTCTCCGGGATCATGACCTGAGCCAAAGGCAGTCGCTTAACCAACTGAGCCACTCAGACGTCCCCTTTTTTTTTTTTTAAAGAGTTTTATGGGGTACCTGGGTGGCTCAGTCGGTTAAGCATCTCCCTTCAGCTCAGGTCATGGTCCTGGCATCAAGCCCTATGTCAGGCCCCCTTCTCAATGGGGAGTCTGCTTTTCCCTCTCCCTCTCTCCTGCCCCCAGCTTTTGCTCTTTCTCTTGCTCTGCACTCTCTCTCTCAAATAAATAAACAAAAAATTTTAAAAAGGTTTTATGTAAGTGAAATCCCACAGTAGGTACTTTGGTTTCTTTCACTCATAATTATTTTAAATTTTTCCAGGTGGTGAGTAGTAATCCGTTGTATAGATGTACAAGATTGTTTTCAGTTTACCTGCTGGTGAACATTTGAGCTGTCTTCAGTTTGATTTTATTATAAATAATACTGTTAAGAACATTTGTATACAAGTCTTTACATAGACTTATTCTTTTCTCTTTGAGTTAATACCTATTTGTGAAATGGCTAGATCCTACGGTAGGTATATATTTAGTTTTTTTAAGAAACTGCTTTCTGAAGTAATTGTACCATTTTACATTCCCACCAACAGTGTATAAGAGGTTATAGGCCTGGGCGCCTGGGTGGCTCAGTGGGTTAAAGCCTCTGCCTTCAGCTCAGGTCATGATTCCAGGGTCCTGGGATCAAGCCCCATGTCGGGCTCTCTGCTTAGCAGGGAGCCTGTTTCCTCTGCTCTCTCTGCCTGCCTCTCTACCTACTTGTGATCTCTCTCTGTCAAATAAATAAAATCTTAAAAGAAAAAAAGAGGTTATAGGCCTAAATATAAAACTTAAAACTATAAAACTTCTAGAAGAAAACCTGGGAGAGATTTTTTTTTGACCTTGGGTTGAACAAAGATTTCTTTGGTTTGACACCAAAAGCATGATCCATAGAAGGAAAAATTGATAAATTGGACTTCATCAAAATTGAATATCTGCTCTTCAAAGGTCACAGTTAAGAGAATAAAAAGGCAAGTCACAAATGGAGAAAAATCTTTGCAAAGAATATATCTGATAAAGGACTTATATTTAGAATATACAAAGAACTCTCAAAATTCAGTAACAAGAAAAATATCCAGTTTAAAAATATTTCAACAAGATATATGGATGACAAATAAGCACATGAAAAGATACTCAACATCATTAGTCATTAGGGAAATGCAAATTGAAATTACAATAACAAAGCAGTTCAAGTATCTACCACAGATGAATAGATAAAGTGTGTACATACACATGATGGAGTATTATTCAGCCTTAAAAGGGAAGGAACTTCTAACACATGCTGTAACACAGAGGAAACTTGGAGACACCATTCTAAGTGAAATATGCCAGTAACAAAAGGACAATACTGTATGATCCCGATTAGATGAGGCACCAAGGGTAGTAACATTTATATAGAAAGTAGAATGGTGGTTGCTAGGGACTCGGGAGGGGAGAAGTTAGGGTTTAACAGATACAGTCTGGAGCGCCTGGGTGGCGCAGTCCAGTAACTGTCTGCCTTCGGCTCCCGTCCTGATCTTGGGGTCCTAGGCTTGAGCCCCATGTTGGACTGCCTGTTCAGTGGAGAGTCTGCTCCCTCTCCTTCGCCCTCTGCCCCATCCCCTGCTCATGCTCCCTTACACTTTATCAAATAAATAAATGAATCTTAAAAAAAAAATAGATACAGAGTTTTCCATTTGGGAAGATGAAAAGTTCTAGAGATGATTGATGGTGATGGTTGCACAACAGTGTGAATGAACTTTAATGCACAGAACTATACATTTAAAAAATGGTTAAAATGGTAAATTCTGTGGTAGAGCCAGTTGCAATTTCTTAAAAAGGAAAAGAAACCCATATCCATTAACAGTCCTTCCTCCACCTTCCTCCTCTCTGTCCCTCCCCCAGCCCCTGACAACCAGGACTGCTTTCTGTCCCTATAGATTTGTCTGTTCTGAACATTCATATAAATGGAATCATCATCAAAAGGAAGTTTTTATGTTTGGCTTCTTTCACTTAGCATAATATTTCCACACTTAATCCACGTCATATGATATTCCATTGGATAAAACTGGGTTGTGTTTATCCATTAATTGATGGACATTTGGGTTGTTTCTATTGCTGTGAACATCCACGTACAAATTCTTGTGTGGACATATGGTTTCAGTTATTTTGGGTATAATAAGCATTCTTAATTATTCCCTTGGGTGTAATTATACAAAGTGGAATCTCTAAGTTAAAAATGTTCATTTTTAAGGCTTTTGCTATGTATTGCTTAATCAACTTTTAGAAAAGTTGTATCAGGGGCACCTGGGTGGCTCAGTCATTAAGCATCTGCCTTTGGCTCAGGTCATGATCCTGGGGTCCTGCGATCGAACCCCACATCAGGCTCCCTGCTTGGGGACAGGAAGCCTGCTTCTTCCTCTCCCACTCCCCCTGCTTCTGTTCCCCCTCTCTCTGTGTCTCTGTCTGTCAAATAAATAAATAAAATCTTTAAAAAAGAAAAGAAAAGTTGTATCCATTTAATTATATACTCCTATTAACAGTTTATGAGTGCCTGGGCTATTTGCTTATACTGCCCATTAAGAGAAAAGGAAGTTATTCTTAAAACATCTCCTTTATCCACAACTGGTAGTCATCAAGTTCTGATTAATTTACCTCTTTAATTGCGCCTGAATCTTTTCCATCTTCTTCATCCCTCCTTACTCTTCCCCCGTTTCACTCCTTCATCAACTGCCTTCTAAAATGAAAAATTCTTTCTCTAACTGATGCAGAGTGATTTCCACAAGTCAGATCTCAACATGTTACTTTCTGCTTAAAACCACTTCGTGGCTTGCTGTTGCCTTCTGGAAAAAGTCTGAATTCCATAGGATGACAAAAAAGACCCACCAAAATCTGGCTTCTGTGCATCTTTCCTGTTTTATTGCCCCCCCCTTTGTACCCTCCCTTTTTCCTTCTTCCCACATCTCTTCCATTCTTACCCATTGTACTTCCTTGAATGTATAACACTGCCTCATTCCTCTGTTCCCCTTCATCTGTCCTACCTGGAACACTTTTGTCCTTCTAGATAATCCCCACTTTTTCTTAAAATTTAGCTCAGCTATTACCCCTCTGGGAGGGCTTCCTGATCCCTGTGTTCTTTTTTGAGCTCCCATAACTTCCAACCCTAACCTCTAACATTTATCCACCTGATTATAGTTGCCTTTCTGTTCTGTATTTTCCATTAGACTTAGCTCATTGAGGCTAGGGAATATATATTATCCTTCTTTGTAGCCCCAGCACAAAGATGGCACATAATAGGTATTTAGTAAATGTTTAATAAATTCTAGAAGTTAGTATGTTTTTAAGATCTTATTTAAGAGAGAACGAGAGAGAGAGAGCATGAGGGGGGAGTAGGCTCCCCACCCAGCAGGGAGCCTGACGTGGGGGTGGGGCTCAATCCAGGACCCCGGGTTCATAACCTGAACCAAAAAGACAGTTACTTAACCGACTGAGCCACCCAGGTGCCCCCAAAGTTAGTATTATTTTATTTTATTTTTTATTTTATTTATTTCATTTTTCATTTCATTTCATTTCATTTCATTTTCTGAAGTTAGTATTTTAAAGGGAAGTCTGTGTGGAGAAGATCCTCATTGAGCCAGGCTTCAGACATTAATAGGTTGTTACTTCGTACCTGGCAGGACACAAACTAATGAGATCTATGATGTCTTCTTTAGGGAACAGACCACTTTGTGTGTATCTATTCTGGAGAGATTGCTCCAAGCCGTGGAGCCAGTTCATGTGGCCCGGAACCTCGGGGCTGACCTTCAGAGGGGACTGACTCACCCCAATGATTCTGTAAAAATTCTCACTCTATCCCAGGTATGAAGTTTTAGTAGCACGTAATAAGGGAACTGACATTTAATGACCACCTGCTCTGGACTAGGCTCTGTGCTGGGTGCCAAAGACAGAGAGATGAAGAGAACAGGATCTCTCTGTGCTTAGGAAGTATCTAGTCTATTCTAGTGTGCATACCTGACTGTAAGCAGGAGGATCCAAGCTGAAGTAAGGAGTTCTAGTAAGTATTGTCTGAAATAGTCATTCATCAAATACTGACTGAACTCCTTTTACATGCCAGGCGTTGTGCCATATACTGTTAGAGCTGCCAAGATAAATAAAGCCTTTTTCTTTCCTTCAAGGAGCTCTTGGTCGAGACAGAGTCATTGCCATATTAGGTCTTATTATAGTGGCATGAAAAAGGTACTACTGTAAAGATCACTAAACCAAGAAAGTGAGACAGTAACTCTTACAACCCTGGTAACCAAAATACTCTGCTATTTGGGTGAAGAGCTGCTGCTGAGGATTATCTTGTTAAGCAATTAGTTATTCAGTAGGCATTCAAGTACTGTTTTTCCTTTTCTCCTCTGAAAGTATTAATTCAATAGAAAAGGAGAAAGTATTGATTGAGTCTCTCTGACCATTTATGTGCTAGACACCATAGTAGGTACTTTTCCTATTTAGTCTCCTTCAGTGTCGTAGCTGTCCTGCAATTAAGTATTGTATTCTCATTTTACAGATAAGAAATTAGGTTCAAAAAGTTAGTTAATTTGCCCAAGGTCAAGATAGCTAAAAATTGATAGAACTAGAATTTGTATTGTCTTCTCTCTCTGAAGTGTTAACTTCTTACCGTTAGTTTTTTCCTTTCTTTTCAGTAATGTCACTATACCGTGAGTATGTTCAGCTTTAGTGAATTTGGGTCATTTGGAATTTTTAATGGCTTGTATTATAGCTGTAATCATTAACTCCTAAGATAAATGTGCACTAAGGAAGTTTCTGATTGCTTTTTTATCTCAGGTGGGAAGAATTGTTGAAAATTCTGATGCTGTTACTGAGATTCTAAATAATGCTGAATTACTAAAGCAGATCGTTTATTGTATTGGTGGAGACAATCTGTCTGTAGCTAAAGCGGTGAGTCATCAACTTAAACACACAGAGTATCCTAAAAAGCAAAGACCTTCTGGATTGAGAGGTTCAGGATGGATGATTTGTATAGTTGAATTCATAACCTCCTGTAGGTGGTATAAGATAAATACAGGGTGTCAGAAAAATACTGGTAAATCCTTCTGTTTTCTAGAATACACATATCCAAGGTATCCATCATGGAGCTTTTATTAGGTTGCTTGATAAGAAAATTTGTATCACCTGTTTTCTAGAGGAAATACTATGTATCTTTTTCAGTTTTAAGTAATGATAGCTAAAACATAGTGAGTGCTCATTGTGTAGGATGCATTCCACACACTAATTTCACATTGGTCTCATGAAGTAGATATTAATAGTCTGCATTTTTATCATTTAAGAGGTATTTTCTTTCCTTATAAGGCCATTAAGTCCCTGTCAAGAATATCACTAACTCAAGCTGGACTAGACGCTTTATTTGAAAGTAGTCTGCTGGATGACGTGAAAAGGGTAATGAAAACAAATGACGTTGTTCGATACAGAGTGTATGAGGTAAGACTAAAAGCACACTTTTTTTTTTCTCTAGAGAGAGAGTGCACAGGAGTGCAGCGGGAAGGGCAAAGAGAGAGGGAGAGAAAATCTTTGTCAGTCTCCATGCTCAGCATGGAGTCCAACGCAGGGCTTGGTCTCATGACCCTGAGATCATGACTTGAGCTGAAATCAAGAGTCAGACACTCAACCAACCTAGCCGCCTAAGCGTCCCTAAAAGCACACTTTCTGATGCCTACAATTCAGAATGCAATAGAGCTTATACTGCTAGGCAAGGTGGCTTGTTTGCCATGCATTTATTGAGTGTGTTAGGCCCTGTGTTAGATGCTTGGGGATGTGGGGCTTAACTCCCAGCCTAGTAAGCGGGACAGTCATATAAGAAATATTTACAGTACACTACATGAAGTACCGTAATAAAGGAGATAATGTTAAAACTAGACTTTGAGATAATTAGTTAGAGTAGTAAGATGAAGAAATGATTCTCATTAGCCCCACTTTGTACTTAGCATTGTGCTAAATCTCCACATATATTGTCTTCAGTTTTTACAGTAAACCCTATACATGATCATCGTTAACCTCACTATTGATGGAGTAACTGATCCAGGCCATACAAATAATAGGCTGCATATTCAAAATGGAACCATTGACAGTCCAATTCCCTGTTCAAAACACTTTCTGACTTTGCATGTCTTAATGCCATGCTATCCTGGTTTCCCTTCTGCCTCTCTAGTTATTTCTTCTCAGTTTTCTGGCTCATTATCCTCTGTTGAACTTTTAATTGGTGGTGTTCATGAAGGTGAATTCCTAAACCCTCTTCTCACTGTATATTCATTTCTAGGCAATTTTATTCATCTCCTGATTTCAGTTCCCATCTATATGGGATAAACCTCCAACCCAGACCTCTCTTCTGAACTCAGACCTTGTCTAATGGCTTACTCACTGTTCCCCCTTTGGATCTATGTTTTCTAGGCCCCTCACACTCATGCTCAGACCACACTCCTGTGCTTCCTTACCCAGCCCATGCTGCTGTCAAAACTAGCAGCAACACACTGGCCCTGTATCATAGTCAGCATGGTTGGGTATCCGACCTTGAGCTCATTCTCTGTGAGGCCTTGTTCTCCCTGCCACATAACGATTAGGCCATTATACGGGGTCAGTTTTACTCAAACCATGCACTTTCACTTCCTTGATAGAACCACCACCACCCTAGTCTAAACTAATAATATCTCTCACCTGGACTATTGTATTTGCATCCAGACTGGTCTCTTCTCATCCCTTTTTGACACCACTAGTCTGTTTTTTTTGATGCAGTCAGGATGATCCTTTAAAAATTCAAGTCTAGGGGTGGGCGCCTGGGTGGCTCAGTCGTTAAGCTTCTGCCTTCAGCTCAGCTCATGATCCTGGATTCCAGGGATCAAGCCTCTCAGCGGGAAGCCTGCTTCTCCCTCTCTCACTCCCTCTGTTTGTGTTCCCTCTCTAGTTGTGTTTTTCTCTGTCAAATAAATAAATAAAATCTTTTAAAATAAATAAATAGAAATTCAAATCTAGTTCTGTCACTCCTCTGCTTAAAATCCTTCAGTGTCCTATATCTCTCCATAAGCCCTCAGGACAACATGTGGAATGATAAGTGAATGACTGATAGAATGTATGAATGAATGATTTTTAACGCGTTTTGCTGATTTAGGCTTTTGTACCCTGATTGATGAATTGATGATTTAAGAAAAAAAAGGCACAGATACAGTCAGATAGAGTATTCCTGTGCCAAAGTAACTCTTACATGTTCAATGAAGTTTTTCTACTTACAGAGACAAATAATGGATTTTTTTAAAAATTCATTTATATAAAGTGCCTAGTCCTGTGTTTAGTTTAAAATGAGATCTAACACATGAAAAAATGTTCAACATCACAAGCCATCAGGGAAATACAAATCAAAACCACCATGAAATACCACCTCACTCCATTTAGAATGGCAAAAATTAACAAGACAGGAATGAAACAACAAATGTTGGCGAGGATGTGGGGGAAGGGGAACCTTCCTACACTGTTGGTGGGAATGCAAGCTGGTGCAGCCACTCTGGAAAACAGTATGGAGGGTCCTCAAGATGTTAAAAATAGAGCTGCCTTACAACCCAGCAGTTGCACTACTAGATATTTACAGATATCAAAGATACAAATGTAGTGAAAAGAAGGGGCACATGCACCCCAATATTTATAGCAGCAATGTCCACAATAGCCTAACTGTGGAAGGAGCCAAGATGTCCTTCAATAGAATAAAGAACATATGGGGGGAACAATGGGATATTATTCAGACATCAGAAAGGATAAATACCTACCATTTGCATCAACATGGATGGAACTGGAGGATATTATGCTAAGTGAAGTAAGTCAAGCAGAGAGAGACAATTATCATATGGTTTCACTCATATGTGGAACATAAGGAATAGCATGGAAGACATTAGGAGAAGGAAGGGAAAAAATGGAGTGGGGGAATCAGAGGTGGAGACAAACTGTAAAAGACTATGAAAAAGGGGCGCCTGGGTGGCTCAGTTGGTTAAAGCAACTGCTTTCGGCTCGGGTCATGATCCTGGAGACCCGGGATCTAGTCCCACGTCGGGCTTCCTGCTTGGCGGGAAGCCTGCTTCTCCCTCTTTCAGTCTCTCTGCTTGTGTTCCCTCTCTAGCTGTGTTTCTCTCTGTCAAGTTAATAAAACAAACAAACAAACAAAAGACTATGAAAAAAACAGGGTTTCAGAGGGGAGAGTGGTGGGGTGATTGGGTAACTAGGTGATGGGTACTAGGGAAGACACATGTTGTGATGAGCATGGGGTGTTGTACGTAACAAGGAATCATTGAACACTACATCAGAAACTAATGATGTACTATATAGTGGCTAACTGAACATAATAAAAAAATTTTTTAAAAGAAGTAGTATTATAGGCCTTGGGCCAGGGAATTTTAAAGAGGAGAGTCTTCCTCATGTTGGATGAGGTTTTGGTTTCATCTTGTTACTGAAAGAATCTGAGAAAGGACAGGAGAACCTGTTTGGTTATAAAAATCCAATTAACTATTAAAAAAATGAGATCTAACAGATTTGGGGCTGTTTTGACCTTTTTCCTCTTTTTTTCCTTTCAGTTGATTGTGGAGATTTCTTCTGTGTCACCAGAATCTTTGACCTACTGTACCACTAGTGGATTGGTAACCCAGCTCCTCAGAGAGCTGACTGGGGAGGATGTGTTGGTCAGGTATGTTGGCTGAGACAGCTCTTAAAGCAAAATGTCTTTTTTGGAAGTCCAGGAAACAGCTTTGGGGCTTAGTAACCAGGACACTGAGATCATGACCTAAGCTAAAATCAAGTCAGCTGCATAACTGACTGAACCACTCAGTTGCCCTGATACCAAGAATTTTTATCAATTTTTAAAATATGTGGAAAAGACATTGTAATTGTGTGAGGAAATATTCATGTTTTTTAGAGACGTATGCTGAAGTATGCAGGGATAAATGGTTGGATGACTAGAATTTGCTTTAAAATAATTCAGCAAAAATGCAGGAAAAAGTGAAAAGCAAAACCTTGTTAAAAATCTTATGTAAGGCAAAATCTTGATGGCTATGCAGTCAGGATTATGGGTACATGGGGGCGTACTACACTGATCTCTTTACTTCTGTATATGTGTGACATTTCAAAATAAAAATAAAAATAAATTCTTTAGGAAGCATCTCTGTTATAGTGGAAATAGTAATGGGCCTCAAGTCAGGTCAGAATTTAAGTCTAAACTCTACCTTGTAACAACAATATGATTCTGAACAAATCACTGCAATTTTCTCATCCTTGAGAGAGGAGAGCCAGGGCTACTGATCTTTCAGATTAAAAGAATTAAGTAACATAGCCTCTGAAAACAATTTATAAATTATGGTAACCATATGCAAAATCTTGGCATTTCAGAGCCACCTGTATAGAAATGGTGACATCACTGGCATATACTCATCACGGACGACAGTACCTTGCTCAGGAAGGAGTAATTGATCAGATTTCTAATATAATTGTTGGGGCAGATTCAGACCCTTTCTCTAGTTTCTATTTGCCAGGTAAGAAATACTGATTTTTGGGTGCCTGGGTGGCTCAGTGGGTTAAAGCCTCTGCTTTTAGCTCAGGTCATGATCTCGGGATCCTGGGATTGAGGCCCGCATCTGGCTCTCTGCTCAGTGGGGAGACTGCTTCCTCCTCCTCTCTCTCTGCCTGCCTCTCTGCCTACTTGTGATCTCTCTGTCAAATGAATAAAAAAAAAGAAAAAAAGAAATACTGATTTCTGTGAAAATGATGGTATATGTTTTTTCTGAATTATCTCTGAGAGGAGAGGCCAGGGATTATTTTCTTTAGAGCAGATTCCCTTTAGGTGATACCCATAGCCCCTTAATGAGGTAGAATCTATTGCCATGGGAGACATGGCTTATAGATTATGATTTTCTCGAAATGCCCTTGCTGTTTAGAGCATTAGCATAGTTTCCTTCAAGCCTCAGTCAAAAGCACCATAAATAAAAATACGGCTAATGACATTTACAGTATATTTCACAGATTGAGCAAATCACCCTTAGAATCTTTATCTGATATAGAATCTACTCCAGCTGTGCTGTTCTAGGACATGGCTAATTAGCTTTTCTTGAGCACTTGCAGAAATTGGAACTGTATTCCTTCCTTAGGTAGCCTAGCTTACTTCAGTGAAATGAACAGTGAACATCTCTGTTTAAAAATTTCTTGGGGCACCTGGCTGGCTTAGTCGGTAGAACATGTGACTCTTGATCTCGGGGTCATGAGTGCAAGCTCTACATTAGGCATAGAGTTTACTTTAAAAAAATTTTTTTTTTCTTCCTAATCACTCCAAACTTGCTTTCCTATATTTTGTATCCAGTGATCCTTGTTCTTTGCTCTTCCTCTTGAATATGACAGTGCTTCAGTATTTGAGTTCAGCTCCATTAACAGTCTGTTCTCAGTTTCTGTTCTCAGGAACACACATCACAGGTCCTTCCATATCTCTTTATGGGCTGTCTGATTGCCAGGCAACTGAGTACAGTCCTATAACCATTCTCCCCTTCCTGGCCAGTAGTTTATTACCATCCCTAGGAAGACACAGGGCCAAAACACAGGGCCAATTTATGTGGTCTTCCTCCTCTATTAATGTATGTTTTTGTAAATATCTTTTTAGGATTTGTGAAGTTTTTTGGAAACCTGGCTATCATGGATAGTCCTCAACAGATCTGTGAGCGTTATCCTATCTTTGTGGAAAAAGTCTTTGAAATGACAGAAAGTCAGGACCCCACCATGATTGGTGTAGCAGTAGACACTATTGGAATACTGGGATCCAATGTGGAAGGAAAACAAGTTTTGCAAAAAACAGGTTGGTATGACTTATTTTGGCTTTCTTTAGGGAGATCTTTGTTTTGACAACAGTTCAGTATTCAAGCTCACTCACTGGTGCATTAACTACATAGTAGAAACTACTCCTACAGATGATAGTCTTTTTACTGTGACTTTGGACTCATCTCTAGGAAGTTTCATAATTTTTACTGAATTTTTGTTTATTTTTTTACTTGGCTAGACCAAGCACTCTGTCTCCTCTACACCTTCCTTAATAGTATTCATGGTCCAGAGACCATGGACTGGAGTCAAAGACCTAGATTCATGTCCCAGTTCCAACACTGGCTTAGCTTTTTGAACTTCATATCCTCACTTCATTACTATAGGCCCTGTTTTGCTCATTCATTAATAAAAAGGGTAAACAGCTGCTTCTTGAGATTGTGAATATTTAATGAAAACACACATTTGTTTTATATTTGTAATGCCCAGGAAGAAAAAGAAACATTTGCTACAAATTTTTTTGTTGAGAACTATGGCACATCCATGAGTATCTTAAAGCCCTCAGAATTCTATACAAAAAAGAATGTAAGCACTATTAAAACCTTTATGACATATATCTTGAATGGAAATTTAGTTTGCTATTGTGTAGCACAACCTTGTGATACATACTTTTCTAAGTGCTTTTATCTATGACATGTAATCCTTTCATAGTCCTGCAAAGAGAATACTATGGCATTCTCATTTTATAGATAAGGTAGCTGAAATTTTTAAGATCACACAGATGGGGTGGGGCATCTCATACTCAAATCCAGGTTCTTTGATTCCAGATCCTCTGCAGTTTGTCTTATATATATGCTGTATTACATAGAATGTATGTTTTAGGCCTGTCACTTGGTCTCCGACTGCATGTTTAATATTTTTATTGGTGTAGGTTGGTAGAGGTCATAGTATATGAAAGCATACTTAAAAGAAAAAAATCCCGTTGTTCACTTCATAACCATAGGATGGCTATTATAACAAAAAAAGACAACAAAAACAAAGTAACAAGTGTTGACAAGAATGTAGAGAAATTGGGACCCTGGTACATATTTGGTGGGAATGTAAAATGGTATAGCTGCTGTGGAAAACATTATGGTGGTTGGTCCCTCTAAAAATTATCTATAGAAGGCCACCTGGGTGGGAGATTGAGAGACTGACTCTTGGTTTCAGCTCAGATCATGATCTCAGGATCCTGAGATTGGGTCCCACGTTGGATTCTGCACTGAGCGTGGACCAGTCTGAATAACAAAAAAAACCCAAATGACATTCTTGTACATGCTCTAACATGTGGGGACCTTGAAGACATTATGCTAGGTACAATAAGCCAGACTCGAAAAGAGGAGTATTTTATGATTCCCCTTATGTTAGATACTTAGAGT
The DNA here is from genome assembly GCA_004023965.1 of Spilogale gracilis. NCBI lineage: Eukaryota > Metazoa > Chordata > Mammalia > Carnivora > Mephitidae > Spilogale > Spilogale gracilis. Next base: position 62,667 of record PITA01006174.1, read on the forward strand.
AGTCAAATACACAGGGACAGAAAATAAAATACTGGTTATCAGCGCATGGGGATGAGGGAAATGGGGAGTTCCTTTTTAATGAATACAGAGTTTTCATTTGAGATGATGAAGTTCTGGAGATGGATAGTGATGACGGTTGCACAACAGTGTGAATGTACTAATGCTGCTGAGCTGTAGACTTAGAATTGGTTAAAATGATAAATTTTAGGGGCGCCTAGGTGGCTCAGTTGGTTAAGCGACTGCCTTCGGCTCAGGTCATGATCCCGGAGATCCGGGATCGAGTCCCACATCGGGCTCCCTGCTCGGCAGGAAACCTGCTTCTCCCTCTCTCGCTCCCCCTGCTTGTGTTCCCTCTCTGGCTGTGTTTCTCTCTGTCAAATAAATAAAATCTTTAAAAAAAAAAAAAAATGATAAATTTTAAAGGGCACCTGCGTGGCTCAGATGGTTAAGCGTCTGCCTTCGGCTCAGGTCATGATCCTGGAGTCCTGGGATCAAGTCCCACATCAGGCTCCTTGGGGAGCCTGTTTCTTTCTATGTCTCTGCCTCTCTCTCTGTCTGTCATGGAGGAAGGAAGGAAGGATCTTTTTTTAAAAAATGATAAATTTTACATTAATTTTACCACAATAAAAAATATTTTGGTATCCTTCAAAGGAACTCGCTTTGAACGCTTGCTCATGAAAATAGGATATCAAGCAAAGAATGCCTCAACAGAGCTCAAAATTAGGTGTTTGGATGCAATTTCATCTGTTTTTTATATACCGGTAAGTAAATTGGCAAATTAATGAAGGACAGTGGGATATGTTTGGGAGAATAAATCTGTATAAATCAAGATAATACTGGTTAACTTGATATAAATTTTACTCAACTTTTAGTAAAAGAAGATAACCCTCAGTATATTACTAGTGACATTTTTTAAGTTAAAGTGGAGTCATCCAGGGTAGAACTGGAGGGGACCTTAGAGTTTGCCTAATTAACCCCATCAGAAAACAAAAAACAACAGAGGAAGTCTGAGCTGGGTTTGGGAAAGTGTGCTCCAGACTTAGCAGAGATCACGTAGCAAACTCAGGACAGGGTGCCATCAGACCCAGGCTTCCTGACTTGCACAGGTTTGAAATTTTTCCTTTTTTTCCTGTAGCCTGAGCAGCAGACCGATGACCTCCTGAGGATGACAGAATCCTGGTTTTCTTCTTTATCTCGGGATCCACTGGAGCTCTTCCGTGGCATCAGTAATCAACCCTTCCCCGAACTGCACTGCGCTGCCTTAAAAGTGTTCACGGTAGGCATCCTCTTCTTTTTCACAGGTCCTTCGGGGATGAAGCTAGTTCAGCACATGAATACTTAGAAGGCGCCAGTACCTCTGCTGTGCCCTGGGCTATACCAATGCGTAGGGCATGTTCTGCCCTATGCTATTAGCGTAGACTAATGAGGGAGACAGATGTGTAAACAGAGTGTTGCAGTTAAAAGTATTAGGTATTGTGTCAGAGGTTTAGACAGGATTCTGTGGGATCAAAGAATTAATTCCAGATTCCTTACCTGCCATCAAGCAAGCCCTCTACTGACCCATCCCTGGTCTTCATGAGCCTTATTTCCTGCCATTTCCCCTTCTGATACTAATGCTCTAGTGACACCAAAATGCTTGCTTCACATCTCTGGACCTTTATGTGCCCTCTACATTCAACACTGTTCCCCAGCTTTGCTTGTTAACCTCTTACTCATTCTTAGAGGGCTAGCTCAGGTATGTCTTCAGCAAGCTCTGCCCAATTTTTTTCTAAGGATTGTGCTATCTGGGTAACACGTTTAACTTCTTAAGGCTCAGAGGATTTGTAATCTTTCTGCTTTCCATTTCAGTCCATTGCAAACCAACCCTGGGCTCAGAAACTTATGTTTAATAGTCCAGGTTTTGTGGAATATGTGATGGACCGGTCTGTGGAGCATGATAAAGCTTCAAAGGATGCCAAATATGAACTGGTGAAAGCACTTGCCAATTCCAAGACAATTGCAGAAATCTTTGGGAACCCAAATTACTTGAGGCTCAGAACTTACCTGAGTGAAGGTCCATACTATGTGAAACCTATTTCCACAACAGCCGTGGAAGGAGCTGAGTGATTCCTTCTAGAGTCTAGACCATTTTTGACCAAAACTTCTCCTGAGGCATGTGACTTCACCTGTATTTTACAAAAGAAAGGATCCCCTTTCCCCAGAATTATCATGGAGTGTCTAATAGTATTATATCACTACATCTGTGGTGTTTCAACATGGAAACAGAGTGTGGAACCAGGAAAGCAGGGAAACTTGGTCTTCATTGCACTGGGGGTTTTTCAGATTCCTTTGACCACCTTAATCTTTCCAAAAATATGGCATTTTTGTTCTCCCAGAAAATTATCTTGGACTTACTCACTGTCTTCTTTAAAATTCTGCTTCAGATGGAATAGAACCAAATTGTTTCTGACTTCTCTTTACCACCTCCCCCTACCCTTTTTTCGGTCCGTTTCGCCTTTCTGATTCTGAAAGTCTTGGGTATAAATATTCTTTGAAAAACAATATAGAATCTTGAAATTATGTTCTCTCTACTAAGAATAAACACTTTTAATAAGGTGTCTTTGGGTTTTTTTGTTACCATTATATTCCTTTGGAAAATGGACAATAAATCTTTTAAAAATGTTTCTTGTGTTCTTTACTTTTTTGTTGTTTGTCATTGACTTTTACTCTCTTGTGGTGTGTGGTTTGGAAGGATTGCTAACATGCTAATAAAGCAGAAAGATTCTCCCAAACTCTTGTTTTACTTATTGGTGGATCATCATTGTTGAGCGTTTCATTTTTAATCTTTCAGAGCCATCAAGTCAGAATTGAATTCACCAGAGAGAGAGAGACACTGACTCCTAATAACCAGAGTCAGATGGCAGGACACTATACACAAACCAGGGTGCCAATGCATTGATTAACTTTTCACTGACCAAAAAAAAAAAAAAGTTCCCACCTGTTTCCATTGTCTTGCTTTCTAACCGGAAAAGCAGTTTGCACACTAATCACCAGTCAGAGGTTTTGACATGAGTGTATTATCAAGAGTGTGATTCAGAATCCAGAGGTAGATGTTTTTTAAGCCATGGTGATGTTGATAAACCATTCCCACTCTGTAACAAAATGGTTCTTAAGTGCCTGGAATTCTCTTGTCCCAGATTAATCATCTCATTTCTACCATCTCTAATATCCCTCTGTGGGTGCTTTTGTTTGCTTGTTTCCATACTGATCATTTCTCTACAGCTAATACCACTAATTAGGCTATAGCCAAGTCTTTCCTAACCTGAGAAACATTCTATCTCTAAGATGACTTTGGTTTGGTCTCATTCATAAAGTTGAATAAATTTATTCATTTAACCTCCAAGTTCAGAGAGTTGCCCTCTTCTATCTGTGGCCTACATACTCATTCTGATTTTGCACCTGTGACTTTTTTTTAAGATTAAATAAAAATTGAGGTGCGTGGGTGGCTCAGATGGTTAAGCGACTGCCTTCGGCTCAGGTCATGGTCCAGGAGACCCAGGATCGAGTACCACATCAGGCTCCCTGGTCGGCGGGAAGCCTGCTTCTCCCTCTCATTCCCCCTGCTTGTGTTCCCTCTCTGGCTGTGTTTCTCTCTGTCAAATAAATAAAATCTTTTAAAAAAGAAGATTAAATAAAAATTTGTAAATTATTTTATTTTGCATTTAATCAGTAAACACTATTGACTGCTCTTTGTGTGCTTGGCATTGGGAAAAGTGTTAAACATTGTCCTAAGTGCTAAGTTCATCTCGTTGACATTTTTACCTCTGTATTCACTGATGAAGAAACCCAGGCCCAGGGAAATTAAGTAGCTTATCTCAAAATCACACAGGTAGCAAGCGACTAATAATAGAAGAAAAAAGTAACAAATAGAAATAGAACATTAGTGTATAGTAAGTACAATAAGAGAAAAACAGGAAACACCTACCCTAGACTTGAAGGAAGCTTTTCCAGAAAAGGAAACACCTGAGTTTTGAAGAACCAGTAGGAGAGAGTCAAGTGAAAAACAACAGAGAGTAGCAGGGAAAGCAGAAGTCCAGATATAAAAGCAAGAAACATTTGGGGAACTGCAAGGCTATATGACCAAACTGTGGAACTTAAAAGGGAAAATTGCAAAGTTCTTTATCATTGTTACTAATAGTAGCTACTATTTCTGACTGATTGCACACTCCAGAGCTAGAGTGTTAACCTGGCTTCCTGGTGGCTAGTCAGATGTGTTACTTGATAATATTTTTAATATAATAGCACACGAACGCTTGTGAAGCATTGTTCTAAAAGCTTTTCAGGGGCAGCTGAGTGGTTCAGTTAGTTTAAGCATCCAACTCTTGATTTCAGCTCAGGTCATGATCTCAGGATTGTGAGATCAGGCTCTTTGCTCAGTGGAGAATCTGCTTGTCCCTTTCCCTCTCCTTCTCCCCCAACCCAATAAATAAATAAATAGCTTTTCATCTATTAACTCATGTTACTATCCTTCCTGTCCCAGGAATAAAATACATACTACACATGAGGCCAAGGCATAGCAAAATTAATGAACTTGTGCAAGATCACACAGCAAATAAATGGAGCCAAGATTTGAACCTAAGCTATTTAACTCAGAACATACATTTTTAAATACTATCTCTTACTGGACATTTATTATGGGCCAAATCCAATGCTAAATGCTTGACATACCTCATTTAGTCCACAAGTTCTACACGGTTGATTTTGTATGTAAACTGAGGTTCAGTGTATCTTTGTAATATATCAACAAATAGGATCTAATAAGTGTCATGGCAGGAATTTTCAAATTGTATTACTTTGAGGACACCTAAAATCTCAAGAATGCCAGGATGGGAGCTATCAATCTAGCACCTAGTCTTTATACAAGAGAAATCAGAAAGTGTGTTGTAAGTAGAATTGTGTCCCCTCAAAAATCCTAACCCCTGATTCCTAATGTGACCTTATTTTGAAATAGTTTTGCTGATGTAATCAAAGTAGGATGGAGTCATTTGGGGACCAGTCCAATGACTGGTGTTCTTTTTTTTAAGATTTTATTTATTTGACAGACAGAAACACAGCCAGAGAGGTAACACAAGCACGGGGAGTGAGAGAGGGCGAAGCAGGCTTCCCGCCGAGCAGGGAGCCTGATGTGGGACTTGATCCCGGATCTCCGGGATCATGACCTGAGCCAAAGGCAGTCGCTTAACCAACTGAGCCACCCAGGCGCCCTGACTGGTGTTCTTAAAACAGGAAAATTTGGACACAGCACAGAGGGAAGATTATGTGAAATCACAGACACACAGGAGAAGGCCATGTGTGAAGAAGGAGGCAGAGACTGAAGTGATCTGTCTCCAAGCAAAAGAATGCTAAGGATGGCTGTCCACCAGAAACTAGAAAAGGCAAGGAAGGATTCTCCCTTCTGTAGGCTTCAGAGAGAGCAGGGTCCTGCCAACAGCTTGATTTCAGACATCTAGTCTCCAGGACTTCGAGCAAATACCTTTTTTATACCTCTTAATTCACCCAGTTTGCAGTACTTTCTTACAGCATTCCTAGGAAACTAATGGAGAGTATACACATAACACGAAATGTGAATTTGTTGCATCCCATCTATAAAGCAGTGTCTAACTAGGACTTGATGAAAAGTGCTTTACAAAGAGCTAGAGATCCCAGTCTTTAGTATGGTTTAAGTTAACATATACTAGGTGGTTAAAACTTTAAAATTAAGTGTAATTCTATCACCTGGTTACCAAAATGTTTCTTGCTTACATCAAGATGAAAATTTTGTTCAACACATTCCTTAATGTTTGCCTTCAATTCTGAGCATTCTCAAAAATCAGTTATCCTTTCTGTTGGCAAGTCATGATGGTTCCACAGAATATGACGTTGACAAATTCCCTAACTGTGAAGAGAAACAAGACCAGTTACAATTAAATTTAATGTTCTCTCATTTCTGGATAAAAGGTTTTATGTTGTTGTGTTTTTTTAAAAGAGTTACTTATTGGGGCGCCTGGGTGGCTCAGTTGGTTGGGCAACTGCCTTCGGCTCAGGTCATGATCCCAGAGTGATGGGATCAAGCCCCACATCGGGCTCCCTGCTCAGCGGGAAGCCTGTTTCTCCCTCTCTCAACTCCCTTGCTTGTGTACCCCCTTTAGCTGTATTTCTCTCTGTCAAATAAATAAATAAAATCTTTAAAAAAGAAGAGTTACTTATTTTAGAGAGGAGAGAGAGCAGCAGTGGGGAGGGAGGGAGAGGGAGAGGGAGAAAGAATCTTAGGCAGACTCCATGCTAAGTGCAGAGCCCCATGTGGGGCTCGATCTTGGAACCATGATCCAAAAACAAGAGTTGGACACTTAGCTGACTGTGCCACCCAGGCACCCCAAAAAGTTTTATTTTGAAGATTCATGCTCTATCAACCTAAATATCATAAAATAAATTTCAATATTATGTAGTACATCACAGCACTAATAACATTTTGCAATTTGCTAAGAGAAACTACATCAACGTTTACAAGGAAGAAGGGATGCTTTCTATAACAAGATATGAGTTAATTTAAAAAGAAAACATTTATAAGAAAAAGCAAAAAACCAAAAAACCAACCTCCTAATCACCAAAATATATGCCATTGTTTTTTACGGTACTCATGTGAAAACTTTTAAAGCTGTCGAGGTATGTCAGAAGTTTGCAGGAAATGAGCCCGTAATAAGTCTCAAACAGGGTACATTCTTTCCCACTGCTAATTTCCTTCCATGCCAGGGGCATTTCAGCATCTGTAGTTTCTGAGGATGTAAAAATGAACTTATAACAACATCTGTTGTATCTGATGTGCTTTTTCCCAGAAAACCTTGAACTGTGGATGGGTATAATGCCAATGGACTTGGCACAAATCCCTACAAACACATCAGCAGGAACCATAATGGGTACCTCTTTGAAAACCACATACATCATCCGAGCCACATCTTGAGACATAATAAAGGCCTCACCGCTGCAGTAATCTGGATAGTACTTTTCTGGGTACTTGCTAAAAGGGACAAATTCTTGACTCTTGGGGTCTCTGTTGGGTGTATCTTGATGGATAACTCTTCCTATATAGATATCCTCAAGGTGTTCTTTCAGATTGAGAAGATAGTCTACCAAGCTTGGTAGATTGACAAACACCTCTTCATCAACCTTGAGAATGAATAGGGCATTAGGGCAGAAAGTCACAGCCCATTGCATCATTGTGATGATCTTCACGGTTTGGTTCTCAGAACTGTCCAAGAAGATTCCTTCAATTATATCATTATTCTTATGGGACTCTTTGTCTATCTCTTGCTGGGTAGTTACCAAAACAGGCATTCCCAAAGCAAACAGTGTGAGAATGTGGTGCCCTTGGACACTGGTCACATTACCCCAGGTTTTCCTGATGAGGTCCCGCCTTGATCCATTTCCCGGGGTACTGAAGATAAGAGAGAGTAAAAATATATTCTTCCCTTTACACACCTCCGACTGGCTCAGGATATAATACTTGGAAAGATTACTTCTTAGGGGTTCCACGTTCAATTTTCTTGCCTTATCCTTTATTTCAAGAACTTTCATATCAACATAAGGCAAAGCATGCAGAAAGTATTCTTCCACAAAATCAGCCCCAAAGAGCAAGGCATGAAATAGGATAACATTAAATAGAATGAAACACCACTGGTGAGTTCGAAGTCTGCAGAATGTCACCTAAATAAGAAGAAAACACATGTTCATTCAAACTTTATCTCCATTCTTGTTTCTTCCCACACTGAATGCTGTAAGTACTCCTTACAGCACTTACAAGTACACTATTTTAGGGGTCTCTGATTTATCTTTGTTATATGTCTCTCCCACTATACCATGGCCCTTTGGACAGGTGGTATCATGTCTCTCTTCTTCAATGCTGCAGAGTTTAGTGTTTGGTATGAAGTAGAAACTGAGTAAAATCTTAGTTGGTTGTTTTTTTCCTCGTTTGGATGAAAGCCTATTTACTCTACAAAGCACTGTGTTAGACACTGGAGAAGGAAAGAGGAATCAGACATGGATATATGGATACAAAGCAGCAAGCAGTATTATTGTGCTCAAAACCTATAGGAAAATATACAATGTTCTTTCAGGAAGTGAAGCACTTGGATCAGTTTCTTCTCTAATTACAAAGGTCAAGGGCTAATTTTCCATGAAGTAGTTGCTTTTGTTGACCAGTGAACAATGGCTAGTATCAAACATTCGCATCCTTCTAGTATGACTTTCCAATTTAATCCAATACTGAATTCTGACATTGTATGTTTTGGCAATGTCCCCTAATCCATCTGACACATCTGTCAATATGGGGCAAATTCCCACTATCTGCATAGCACCGCTTTGGAGATCTAGGTTGGACCTGTGCCAAGTTTACTCTGCATCATCAAAGAAGATGGAAACTTTCCATCTGGAAGGGTAAATACAGTATTGTAACATAACAGAGTGAGGGAATATTAAAGGAATTCAATTTCTACTGGAGCTTATATTGACAAAGCTTCTCATAATAGCAGTAACCTCTTACTGAGCACTTGCAGTATTTCAGTTTCAGGCACCGTGCTAAGCAATGTATATGCCTTAATGCATTTAGCCCTGGTAATATCCCTTTCAGATAGGTTATCTTCAAATTTAAGGTAAGCATCCAGGTTTCATAACTTGCAGAAGATCACTCGATGGGTAAATACAAAGAGTAGTGCCATGATTTAAATTCAAGTCTGCAAAATTCCAAAGCTCACTCTTAACCCCCGAGAATCCTGACTCTCTTCCTTCTTTATGTCTACTGAATTGGAAAAGAATAACAAAACAAAATGAACCCCTGCAATTATGGTCTGAACTCCGTTCCATTTTCTCAATTGCTAATGATTTGCACAGAGAAGAAACTTCAGCTTTCTCAAAGCCTATTTTAATAGATATCAAATGCTTCAAAGATTTAAGAAGCTTACCTGCATGTTGTCTGTGAGCAATTTCAGGACTTTGGAAATTATTGAGTCCAGATGCCAGATGATGCCCAAATGTAGCTCAGCGTCATTCCAGTCTAACAATTGAAGTAAAGTACTTTGTGCCTGAGACTTTAAGGATAAAGTTTCTTCCTAGTCAACCTGAGCTTTTGTCCTAGAATACCTGCTGGCTCCATAGGAAAGCAAGTTCAGATTATGTTACAACTAGCGTGAATCCAGAAGAACAGAGAACATAAACCCATTCAAATGCTCCCAACCTTGTGTACCCCTTGAAACTGACCCCTTGCCTTTATGCTAAATTCCTGGTGAAGTAAGTGTGGGAGTTGAAAGAGCAGTTCACCTGCATCACCCCTCCACACATCATCACACAAGGAGAAATGTCAGTCTATTTTGGAGTGCTCTCAAGAAACTAAATAATTGGAGTAGTTCCTTCTCCCTAGTATATGCACGTGCAAGACATGTACTAAGACCACGAAGGAATAGTTGTCATCCCTCATGGGTGCATTTTTTTCTCCCAATGGTGAGGTTGGTTTATGTTTGCCATTTTCCTAGGGCATGAATGTGTAGGAATTATTCCAAACACTGTTTCTACCAGCAAGTTGAAGAAAAGAAATAACATTCAGCATATTTTTGTGTTCTTGTCACATAAGCAGTTGTACTGAGCCTTCTGTTTTCAGGCAGGGTTATATTTCATCTTTGTTTTTGTCATGTTGACCTTCCTGTCTGCCCGTCACAGCACTTTTTTTTTTTGGTAATTTTTTGGCTAGGAAAATCTCTTTATATTCAAAGTTGGCTAAGTTTTCTCAACCACTGTCATGCAGTCTTGGAAATTTGTTTGACAAAGTTAGAAAATATAACCTAAAAAATGCAAGTGAAAGGAAATTCTAAGTTTAGCAATTAAATAGATTTTGTATTTAATTAAATACCAATCCTATTTTGCAGTTTTTATTTCTCAGCTATAAATTTTGTTCGCAGATCTCCTCTTGGCTTCATCTTAGACAGTTTGGTTTCTTTGTCCATAAGAAGTCAAACAACATTATCTCCAAGCAGTTCCATCTGGTAGGAGTTTGCTTCATCAAACTTCTACCACACTGAGGTTGAGACACATAGGGGTGCTTGTTTTTCCTAATTACCTTGGCACTGCCTTCCCTTTCATAGAGATTATCTGATCTGTGCACTCATGTCTTCCTAAATTTTATTTTTTCTTTTTAAAAATATTTTATTTATTTATTTGACAGAGAGAGATCACAAATAGGCAGAGAGGCAGGCAGAGAGAGCAGAGGAAACAGGCTCCCTGTCAAGCAGAGAGCCCCACATGGCCTCCATCCCAGGACCCTGAGATCATGACCTGAGCTGAAGGCAGAGGCTTTAACCCACTGAGCCACCCAGGCGTCCTTCCTAACTTTTCTTATAATGTTGTTATCAGTCACTCTTTGGCTACAGAGGCTTCCTTTTGTTCTTGAGACCTGACTTTTAAGATATCATACTTGACTTCTACCTCACCTAGTCAAATTCTTATTTCCCATGTTTCAAGTACATTAGATGAACCCAAGGTGCTTGCAGCCTTGGCCATTCTCTACCACGAACTGGATATGTGACTGTCTTATTTTCTATATAGTGTGCTATATCTCTTGGACCAATCTGTTCAACAAGGTAGCCATTAGCCACATATCGCTATTTAAATTTAAAGCAATTAAAATTGTGGGCAAATACAATTTTCCTCAGTCATATCAGGCATTTTCAAGTGTTCAATAGTCCCAAGAGGCTATTAGACGATGCAAATAGAGAACACCATTGCTGAAAGTCCTATCGGATGGTGCTGGTATAAGGTACTAGTATGTGTAGGTGGTTTATGAGCCTTTATAGAGAGACAAGGAGAATTTATGGTCTGAAGGGGGCCTGGGTTGAAATCCTATGAAACCAGTTACTAAGATTTCAGGCAAGATGCCTTTTGACCTTGATTTCCCCATCTCTAAAAACGGAGTTAATAATAGTAATTACCACGTGGGAATTGCATACAGTGACACAAAGTGATTAGGATAGTCCCTGGCACATAGGAAGCACAGTTTTAGTTCTTTGACACTTAAAGATTTTTGCTTCATCTTTCAGTTTTCAGAAGGATCACATGAGGAAGGTACTATTTACTACGTAGAAGAGGGATATAAATGCCGAGAGGTTAAATAAGGGGGCTATAGGCACAGCAAGAGTGTAAGAGCTGGGATTCAAATCCAGATCACCTGACTGTTCTTTCGCTCACCAATCCCCTTAACTCGCTTACTTTTTCTCCTTAGCACTTGCTAAGACTTGCACCATACCTCGCTTAGTTATTTATCTGTCCGCTTCCCCTGCTAGGATGTAAATCCCAGGAGGTCGGTATTTTTGTGCTCTTTGCTCATTAACCCTATCTCCCAGAACAGTGTTTGGGAAACAGTAGGTGACTCAATGGGTTGTTTGACTTTGGACACGTCTCCGATATTTTCCTCCGCTCCTCCGTAAAGAAAGGATAAGAAAAAGCGCCACACAGTGCAAGTTCAGATGGGATGAGAGACATCTGCGACTCACAGCACGAAAATAACTTTAGGACGAGACTCCAGTACGTCTAAGCTGTGGTGCGCATGCTCCCCCCTCCCTCCGCGCTCTGCCGGGCCAGCCCGCTTCCCCCGGAGGCTGGGGCCGGAAGTGCACCCGCGTCCGCTGGGCGCCGCGGGCGGAGGGACGCGCGGAGATGACGCAGGCAGCACCGGAAGCCGCTCCCCTGTGAGGCTGCAGACCCCGAGCGGCGGCCGCTGGTCCAGGTCTGTAAGTGAGGCGAGGCGAGGCGGGGCCGGGCCGGGGAGGGGGCTCTCAGGCGCCCGCGCCTCTGCTGACCAGCCGCGCCTCGGGGCGTTTGTCTTTCTTTCCCTGCAGGCGCCATGGCTGCGGAGCGGACCCGGCCGCTGCGAAGCTCTGGCGGCCCGAGCGCGCCTAGTTGGTGTGAGCCCGGCGCGAGGTCCCGGGCCCCGGGGCGCTCGCTCAGGTCAGTGCTGCGCGGAACACGACTCTGGAAGCAGGGGACCTGGGAGAGACGAATGGGTTGAAGGAATCTGGAGTTGATTTTAGAGATGGGAAAATTGAGTCTCGGAGTTACTGCCTCTTAGTTCCTCAGTTTCCTTAGCTGCGATATGAGTTAACATTGATGTTCCAGGGCTGCCATGACTTTGAAAGATGATGAAGTGTGGCGAGGTGGTGTATGAAGTACAAAGCACTGTACTGATGTGAGGGGCTGCGCCGTAGTTGTGGGTATGCGATGGGAACAGGTGTATATGTGGGGTGCCGCTTGAAATACAGATAACAATATTAATGCTAAATAGTAACGGTAACTGGCATTTCTTGGAAGCTTACAGTGTGTCGGGTACTGTGCTAAACGCTTAACGTGCGTTCTCCGACCTAATCCTCAGAAACACCCTTGTAGGGAATGCTGTGCGTGGTTTCAATTTACAAGTGAGGCGACTGGACTTGAGATGGGTGAAATGATTTCCCCAGGGTCGCTCAGCAACAAGTGGAGTCGCAGAGCCTGTATTTAACACTTTCCGAGCTGTTTTTATTTCTCCTAAAGCTAAAATCGGTTTTAAAGTAAATAGTATAGTCACATGGTTTTAAATTCAAGAAAGGGCTCCTCGCGCCTATTCCTTAGCTCTCCAGTTTTCTCTGGAGGCAACCAGTGTTACCAGTTTCTTGATATTCAAATCATACCGGGCATTTCTATGTTTATAAATATAAGTTTTCAGAATCTCTGCACTGTAACTGCTGTCAGTGCTTGATAAGAACCCAGGGAAGATGAAGCCTCTTCTCAAACAACAAATGTCTTGCTTTCATTCTTAACTAGGCCAGGTCCTGGTGGAGAAGAGGAAGACACATATGTGGTGTTTTATACAGAATGGCTGTCTCTAATAAACCTGGGGGTATAGGTTTTGTTTTGTTTTGAGAGGGTGGGGGCTGGGAAAGATGTTAAGCTGCTGCTTCCTATGGGACCCTAGGAAAGTCACTCCACTTCTTAGGCCATAAATTTTCTCATTTATTAGTTAGGGGCACTAGTACTCATACTTTCACGAAGTTCTGATAGTCCAATGAGGTAATGTCTGTGTGTAGTACTTGAGTCTTTTAAACCAATACAAATATGAGAGTTGCCTAAGGGAACATAGGGAGTTAGTGGCAGAACTAGAGACCAAACCCAGACCTCCCACATTCCAGTTAAGGAGTCTTCATCACACCACTCATTTCGGAGCCTTGTGATTGTTAATACTGAGGGCAGAAGGGTAGGTTTAATGTTTAATCTGAAGTGGGGGGAGGGCAATACAGAATGAAGTGTGGGTAGAGACAAAAATGCACCTAGTGGCAAATTCTAGTCTCAAGTCAATAACTGCCCTTGATTATAAAATTAAATTCCAGTAAGTTTGAGCCTTTGAGTTTTTCCTCATATGTTTTAAGCCATTTAAAGGGAAACTTCATGACATGGACCACAGGGTCAAAAGGGATGTTAGTGGTCCTATCTGTTCCAGCCTTAGAGGTACTCCTGGCAGGTATTCATATTGATAAAATTAATAAAAATACCATGTGAGTTATTTTAGACTGTGGGTTTAGGATGTCCTTGCCCTGTTGCTGATTTTCGTAATGCTCAAAGTGAGTGATAGCTTCCATTTTACAGATGATGGAACTCAAGTTATAGAAGTTGGTCAAAGTTGCCCATGATCCCATAGGAAGTGGCTGAATCAGTAAAAGATTTGACTGACTCCAGAGCATTTTCATTTACCTCATTCTGCCTTTGTTTCTAACTCTCCTTGACTTTCCCAGCAATGGGAATCTCACACTGTTCTGGAGACAGCCTTTACATTATTGGAAAGCTCCTGTTGAATGAAGTCCTTCTTCCTGAAGTTGTTTGGGCCTTTTGCTCCCAGTACATAATATTCCGAGAGGCTCTCTAAAAGGGTTCGTTTTAGACCCATGACTTTAAGAAAGTTCCCTCTAAAGTCAGTTGATTTTTTTTTTAGAAAAGTAAAAACTGGTCATTTTTTTGTTTTTGTTTTTTTTTAAATAGTGCAGAGTTGGAAAAAATTATTAGGGGTTCAGAGAGTATCTGAACCTCAGAATGGCTGAGTTTTTTTAAAAGTGCTCATTGGAAAAAAAAAATAAATAAATAAAAGTGCTCATTGGGAAGTTTGTCCCATAATCTTCTGTGGTGTTATGGGTACATTAATTTGGCATTCTGCAGGATGTCTCTTAGTTTTTGTCAATGGTGGGAACCTGATAACATTTTCATGGGTATTATAAATTTACCTTGTAGTCATTTAAATAATAATTCAACTTCTTATAAGCAGAAATAAGCATTTCTGTGATGGATGTGTGGATACTTGTGTGTGTGTGTGGGTGTGAGAGAGGAAGTTCTTCACACTTATTCCTGGGTAGATGTTTCGATATATGATTTTAATTGACCAGTATTAATTAATTAGCTGTTGTGGCTTTTGTGAGTGTTTACAGAAAAGGGTTGTTTTGTCTTGCTATGAGTGGTTTTTTTTTTTTAAAGATTTTATTTATTTGACAGAGAGAAACACAGCCAGAGAGGGAACACAAGCAGGAGGAGTGAGAGAGGGAGAAGCAGGCCTCCCGCCGAGCAGGGAGCCCTTTGTGGGACTCGATCCCTGGTCTCTGGGATCATGACCCGAGCTGAAGGCAGTCGCCCAACCAACTGAGCCACCCAGGTGCCCCGAGTGGTTTTTTTTAACGTAAAAAAATTTCCAGAAAATGTTACAGATAGAATGTTGTTTGGATTCAGAAGGAGGAGGCTTATTAGCTTGTTTTGTTGATAAAACTTTTGGTGAACTGATTATTTTTTTGGCTGCCAAGTATATCCTTAAGCTAGTAAATCCTGCTTAGCCCAAACTCTGAGGATTCCAGAGTATTATTTTAAAGTTCATTCACTGTTCCCAAAACCAGACTATTAGATAGGAGATAATATGAATGGAAGGTTTGGTTGCTTTTACTCTTCTGTGTCCGATAACATTCTTGCCAAATTTGATATTGGGACATTAACGAAAATGATTTTTACTGACCTACATGAACAAAGTTGGAGGATGAGATCTGGCTGTTGATGTAGACCTGACCTAGATGACATATATGGGAAGGAATTTCTTTTCCTCTTCCACATTAATTTGGATATAAATTTTTAAAATTACTATGACAGTGTGGTGGGAGAATGATCAGATTAGAAGGAAAGGTTTTTTTTTTTAAATTATGGAAATGTTTAAACATGCGGTAATAGAATAAAAACAAAAAACAAAACTCCGTGTACCCATCATCCAGCACTAACATCTGTCAACATATAGTCAACCTTGGGAAAGATGTTTTTACTTATTTGCTTTATTTTTTGTTTTTGTTAGTTTAGTCCTTTTTGTGAAAAGTGGATTGACACTTTGACACAATATGTAATGCTGTATACTTGTTAAGGTTTTTTTTTGTTCAGGTTAGTCCTGGAGCAATTTGTCGTTCTCGTAAAAGAGAAGGTGCTATGATCAGAAAGTCACAGTGCCTCCAGATTTTATAACCAGTTGTGATTCTCCTGGTTGTAGCTGTCCTCAGAGAGAGAGAGTTTTGTGTGATTGGAAGAGTACTGATGGTGAGAGCACTGACATCCAAGCAGTTCTGATGCTATTTTAATAGCTCTGTTGACTATTGGCAAATCACTTACCTTCTCTGACTTTTAACTTAAATCCTCTGCAAAGTACAGATGATGATACGTGTTTTTTTTGGTGTTTTGGAAGCATCAGGTTTACTAATTTGACTTATCTGTGCAGGCTTCCTTGACCCTCATTGCTCTGTGTGGCACATGGTTAGGAGTTGTCACCAGCTCGTCTCAGGTTTATAAAACCTATGTAAGGCCACATAAGGACTTTAGTAATTCATGTTCTAACAGGCAGTGCCATAAAGGAAATAGAAGAACCAGAATACCTGAGCCACGTAACTTATTACATCTGCTTATTTTTCTTCCCTAAACCTTTTTTGTCTGAACAACCATCGAAAAGCCAGTAGTCAGTTTTGTGATTTTGGTAACAGGTCAGGCTGTGCCTAGCATGATAGCTAAAATACCCAGTTACTGCTCAAGAGACTTGCGTTCTGGTTATCACATGCTGGTGCTCATTTTTGTGCTTTTAATACCCAGATAGAGTGTATTAAGTAACTAGTGTTCTGATGGCTTTGATGCAGGAGTGCGATGGGGAGAAGTATGTTATGTAGAATAAACGATTTTATAATGAATGAATACTTTGTAAATGTTTTACTGTGAAGATGCATGTAGCATGTGCTAGACTTCAAAAGGAGCAAGTCACATAACACCTACATAAGTCTCGCTGACTCATGTTTCAGAGATCATGATTTATTAACGTATGTTTTCTCAAGTGTATTTTTCTCTGTGTGCATGGGAGATTTTCAGATGCAATATATTTACTGTAAAGTTGTAATATGGTAACTAAGCATAAAGTTGTAATGCCAAGTTTTTTACACTAATTTTCATTTGTTAGCAGTCTTGCTTGAACAGTCTTTTTGAGCAGAACTAATACAATATTTTGATGTGCCACAGGTAAATTTTTCCATAACCTTATGGAGAGAAAGGACTTTGAGACATGGCTTGATAACATTTCTGTTACATTTCTTTCTCTGACGGACTTGCAGAAAAATGAAACTCTGGATCACCTGATTAGTCTGAGTGGGGCAGTCCAGCTCAGGCATCTCTCCAATAACCTGGAGACTCTCCTCAAGCGGGACTTCCTCAAACTCCTTCCCCTGGAGCTCAGTTTTTATTTGTTAAAATGGCTCGATCCTCAGACTTTACTCACATGCTGCCTCGTCTCTAAACAGTGGAATAAGGTGATAAGTGCCTGTACAGAGGTGTGGCAGACTGCATGTAAAAATTTGGGCTGGCAGATAGATGATTCTGTTCAGGACGCTTTGCACTGGAAGAAGGTTTATTTGAAGGCTATTTTGAGAATGAAGCAACTGGAGGACCATGAAGCCTTTGAGACCTCATCATTAATTGGACACAGTGCCAGAGTGTATGCACTTTACTATAAAGATGGACTTCTCTGTACAGGTAAGAGACCCAGGAACTGTTTTGTTGTTGTTTTGCATTTCATAGGGTATAATCTTAGAAAAAATTACTCCTTAGTCTTGAGGATGGCAAGTATTAATTATATGAGATATCTATAGTGGCATTCTCCTTTCCCCCCATCCCTGAGTGGTTTTACTTTCCTATCCTCTTTCCCTCTAGAAAACAAATGATTTTTATAAAATTGTATGAGAAGAAGCTCTGTACATTCTTTCAAATGTGAGGTGAATCAGAAAGCTGTAACTATTTGTTTCAGTGCTTTTTTCTTCCCTGTATAGTTCTCTACATTGGTTAAACTTTTTTTTTCTGTCAGCAGTGTTTTTTGAGAAAAATCAGTGGAAAAGTTGGTGTCTAGACCTAGCAAGTAGTTAAATCATCTTGGAAGAATTACTTAACTTCTGTGTGTTTGTTTCCTTGTTTATATAATATGGGAAGGAAGGTATTTCTATTTTGTTGTAAATTCCTGTGGTTCTAAGACTTAGAAGAGTATGCGTGGAAGTTAGATATTTTTAACCCTAAGCAATTAAGTAACTGTATAATAAAATAATCATTAAAATGTGGAATTGTGTATATCTTCTCATTATAATGGGTGCATGTTTCTATGTATAATTATAATCAGTGCGTGTGTTTTAGGCAATACATTTCGATAGGCATTGTAAGTAATTCTTAGGCAATGTCTAGAATGGTTCCAGGCAGTTCTTATCATTGATCCCAATGCCTATTCACTTTCATTATATATAATAATATTTAGGGATACTTGGTGTTCTTTCTTCATTCAAGATAATTTTTCTTTTTTTAATATTTATTTTTGAGAGAGAGAGCAGAAGTGGAGGGATACAGGAAGAGGGAGAGAGAATCTCAAGCTTACTTCATGCTGAGCATGGAGCCTGACACAGAGCTCGATCTCATAGCCCTGAGATCACGACCAAAGCCAAAAATCAAGAGTCAGATGCTTAACTAACTGTGCCATCCAGGCACTCCCCCCACCCAAGATAATTTCTAATAAACATTTGAGTATTACCTAAAGCACATAGTTGTCTTTTTAAATCGCATATACTGTTCCTTTGGTAAATATGTCATCATTATTTGGCCAATTCAATATTAATGCATATTCAGGTTATTTCTATTTTTATGAAGATTTTTGTTTGCATTTCTTCCCCTTGAATTATTTACTTGGGGCAGAAGCCTTAAAGTAGAATCAAAGATCCAGAATATAAATGACTTTAAAGTTCCTCTTACTGTCCTTTCCAGAGAGATTGAATTGGTGCCATTGGCACAGCAAAGTTTTAAATAACCTGCTTCTCTCTGAGAGTTCCACCAGACTCAGTTTTAACATTTTTGAGATGTATGATTTCTCAAGGATATACATTTTCTCATGTAGTGATATATTCTCTGAAATACATGAAACTTTGCCAGTTTTATAAAATAAACATTAAATTTAAGGCATTTCGTGGTTTGCCATCCTAAAGTTACTCCGTTCTATGTTATTCCCTGTTTTATAAGCCAGATTATTGGAAAGGCATCATCTGTTCTTTTATACTTTGATGTACTTTCTCATTTGGGGTGATAACTTTCCTGTGTCCTTTTTGTCTTATGATCAGTGGCAGGTAGTTTTTAAAGATGAAGATGCAGTATTACCTTTGAGATTTGTGCTCATTTGTATTTGGGCAAATACTGGCAGTTGACTCATTTTTAGAGCAGAGCCACATCGAGCTTTTTTTAAAAAAAATTCTCATCAAACTTTGGAAGTACAGTAAAACTGCATTAGTTATTTGAAGCAGAAGTGAGTGGGGCACAGAATTAAAGTGAATTCTTTAACTGCCTGGAAAGTTAATATCTAAACTGTGAACCCAGCCCTGCATTTTAAGGTTATTTTCTAGATGGGTCTATGTTTTGTATTTTTTGATTCTGATTAACTTTATCAGGTCTGCATATTGAAAATTATGCTCTATTGAAAGTAATCCAAAGCAATAGTTTAATTTTTCTAATAGCAGCGTCCCTGGGACTGTAACGAATGAGAGAAGTATTTGTTATAGAATTATACATGTGTTTGTTTCATGCTGTTACTGAAGAGCTCGTGTTTTCTCTGTGGTTGAATTGAGAAGTTATGAATTTAGCAATAAGTTTAAAGTTGACATTTTTAGATTAGCCTCTTGAACAAACAGTAAAATAGTATTGCCGCAAAGATTAATGGCTGATGTTAAAATTAACATAGCATGGAGAATTAGGTAGTTATCCTTCTGCTTAGTTCTGAAATGGTAAGAAATGAACCTCTTGTTCTTTGTGCCATTCTGTAGATACTTATAAAATGACTTCTGTGTGAAAGACAATGTGAAGGCATACATGGATGAATTAGAACAGTTCTTGCTCAGAGACTGTACACAGTGGGATCAGAAAGGTAACCTGATTAGGTAGAGGTCTCCATGTAGACTATGCTAATTAGGGAGTACTTGGCCTTGTAGAGAATGTAGCTGCTACTCCACTGTAGTGAATTATTGCCATATGGAATTTTTTTTTTTAAGATTTTATTTATTTGACAGAGAGAAACACAGCCAGAGAGGGAACACAAGCAGGGG
This sequence comes from Spilogale gracilis, assembly GCA_004023965.1. Lineage (NCBI taxonomy): Eukaryota > Metazoa > Chordata > Mammalia > Carnivora > Mephitidae > Spilogale > Spilogale gracilis. The sequence goes on from PITA01006174.1 coordinate 82,364, forward strand.
GAGTGAGAGAGGGAGAAGCAGGCTTCCCGCCGAGCAGGGAGCCCGATGTGGGACTCGATCCTGGGTCTCCGGGATCATGACCTGAGCTGAAGGCAGTCGCTTAATCAACTGAGCCACCCAGGCGTCCCGCCATATGAAATTTAAGCTTAGAGTGATCAGATCTGATACTCAGAGAAGCCCCAAATTTAGATTTCTGTGCAATATTCTGATTTTTTTTTTAGTGTACTGATTCTTAAGTATTCACTTTTTTTAAGTTTTTTGTTTTTTGTTTTTTAATTTGACAGAGACAGACACAGAGAGGGAACAGAAGCAAAGGGAGTGGGAGAAGCAGGCTTCCCATCACCGAGCAGGGAGCCCGATGCGGGGCTTGATCCCAGGACTGGGATCATGATCTGAGCTGAAGGCAGATTCCCAACGACTGAATCACTCAGGCTCCCCTAAGTATTCACCTTTTAAAAATATGGTTTGGGTCATACCGAGTCTGCAAGCTGCCATAGTATGACCTTGGCTTATAGTTGAGTAAGAAAAATAATAGCTGTAAAAGAGGTGTGATCAAATGATATAGTTGAATTATATGAGAAAAACAAATCATATAGTTGTTCAGAGGAAGGGAGTGCTTTCCTCCATTTGCAAAAATGAGCAGTGTTTATGTTGAATTGGAAATTGGGTGGATTTCCAGTAGGAAGATCAACATCAGCATTAGCAATGGTGTGGAAAGGACTAAGAGTGGAGCTTATAAGAGGAAAATAAAGAATATTCATTTTAGCTGATTTCAGGATAAAAGTAGGGACTCTGAGATTCTTAGAATATAAGCTGAAGAATTGGCTTGAGGTGTATTACAAAAACCTTAAATATTGGGAACACGAATTTGGACGGTTTTCTGTGAATAGTAAGTAAAAAATATGAAAGATTTCTGAGCTAAAAAGGGCCAGTGTCAGAGCTGTCTTCCAAGTAGACCAGTGTTTCTTATTTCTGTCAGACCCAGGCCCTTGTCTTTAACATATTTTATAATATTTTCTTCCCTTGAAGTAAAATTCCTAGAAATAACTTACCTGCACACATACATATTTCAAAAAATTAATGTAATACCTAAACTCTGATCCAGAGCAGAAATAAAAAGACAGTAATTTAAAATAATACACATTAAATGTGTTGTGCTCAAGTATAGCGGTGCTAGAAGAAAGAAGTATAATCAGATGTTTACACCTGTGATATACTGTTGTCATGAACACGACAGCTCTAAATGCAGCATGTTGTATTTGTACCATCAGTGGTGTGACCTTAAGTGGTGAAAAACTCTTAGCAAACTCCCCAACAAAGCTAAATACATTTTTTTCTCAATTTACCTGGTATACTTAGAAAATTTAAAATAAACTCCATGCTTTGTGAAACAGGTCTGAGGCTCAGACAACTAAGGATAAGCTTTTTACTTAGGAATATCAGGCAGAATCTGTAAGAGGTCATGCAAATATGAGACAATTCTTGTTCTGTCGGTGATGTCTCGCATTTCCAGCCTTTGCCCAGTAGAGGCTAGTAGAGCTCCTCATCCCCTACCCTCAAATCATTGTGACAATTGAAGTCATTCCTGAACATTTCTGAAATGTTCCCTTAGAAGATGAAACTACTTCTCTTGAGATCTCTGACATTGACAAATGTAGAATTTCTAAATTAAAATATCAGGGTATTGCAGTTTAGGTAAGAGTAAATAGATTTATATTCAGAAAAGTAAGGGTAGAGATTTTTTAAAGGAGCAGTTAGATGGAAGAACAGACATTGAAATGGAACTGACAGGATTTGGAAATGGATTGAGTATGTGGTGAGGAAAGGGTTAATTTAAAAAATAACTGGGATTTCTGGCTATGTATACACCTGGGAAGTTGGTGGTACTAGTAACAAGAATAGGAAATGAAAGAATAAATTCAAGAGGGTAGAAGGAGTTCAATTTGGGATGAACGTAATGGAGTAGGATGTGAGTGGAGATTCCCCCAGGTGTCTGGAAATGCAACATCAGAGCTTTGGGTTGTAGCTCAGGGCTAGAGCAAAAGGTTGAGGGGTTAGCCACATCACGACTATGGCTAGAACAGGGAAGTTTTAAAAGGAGGTGGAGAAGAAGAAGAATATAGGTTAGGATGGATCGTTGGAGAGTGTACTTAGAGGGGGAAGACGTAAGAAGCAGAATGATGATAAAGCGTTTGAAGAAGGACGTTGAAAATTGCCTGTCTTGAAGAGGCCGTGGTAAATGTTCGTTCATTTAGTCATCAGAATCCAGTGACCCCCAAGAGGCAGCTGAGAGCCGGGATCTGATTCTGCCAGTTAAATAATTAAACTTCACTTGATCTGATAGTTTACTCCATTTGAGTCACAGCTCCGTTTTCTGCTTACCTTTTTGTTATATACCCATCCCTGTAATTTTTTTATATAAAAGTATTGTTTTCATCATCTTTCCTGAGTTGAGAGAGCTTGTTTTTTCTTTCATATAATGAAAAATAGTCTGCATTTATTTAGTCCCCTTTCATCTCTGGGTTGCATCATTGATGACCTACTGCTAGTCAGCGTAGCAAACAGGAGCCCACAGGGAAGGTTGAAATCAAACTAAACAGGAAGGGAGAATAATAGCTCCTGAAGGCTTAACAATGAAGAGTAGACTTGCAGTGCTATGAAATGGAACTGAAATCAAGCTAATTGTTCTCTGATGTTTCTTTAGGGTATAAAACTAAATGGCCTAATATTTCCCTATATAAAGTAATTTAAATAATTAGGATGATCTTTTTTGTTTATTTTTATCAAATTGTGGTAAAATATGCACAAGATATAGGCATATTTATGGAACATTTAGATTTATCATTTTAACCATTTTTAAGTGTTGTATAGTTGAAATTATCTAGACATACTGTCCAGTATAATAGCCACAGGCCACAGGAGGCTTTTGAGCTCTTGCAGTGGGGCTAGTCCAAACAGATGTGAAATGGGAAATATTCAATGGATTTCAAAGACTTAGAATGTAAAATATTTCATTAATTTTTTATATAGGTTACATGTTGAAATTTTATTTTTGATATATTGGGCTAATGAAATTACATTTTTTTTTTTACTTTTTAAAGTAAATAATATAAAATTTTAAATTGCATATCTTAATTACTCCTGTGGTTCGTATTATGCTTCTGTTGGACAGTGCTGTTTCCAAAGATTTTACTTTTACGTTATCTCTACACCCAACATGGGACTTGAACCCACAACCCCAAGATTAAGAGTCACATGCTTTACTGACTGAGCCAGCCCAGTGTCCCTCCCCAGATGATTCTGATGTCTCATATAACCATTGAGGAGCACCAGCCAAGTCCCATCCCTTGTTTTATAAAGAAGAAGCTGAGTCTCTAATAGTAGAGTGACAGCAAATATAGTCTTCATTTCCGTGTATTCTCCTAGCATTTGTCCAGGTTAATTCATGCTCTACCCCTTTCATAAGTGGTATTTTTTCATTGTGTGAAACAGTGGCTTTTCACCATCCCTTAAAGGTAGAATTGTGGCCGCTTTTATTTAATGATTTCATCTTTCCCAAAACTGGTGATTCAGTGCTTTCCTGCTTACTATGTTCTTGTCATAATGACTGTATTTTTTGTATTCTCAAAATGTCTTTATCGATTCTTATTATTACTTTTTTGTTATAAAGGTAATTTGTGAGGCTGATTTAATCATTAGACTTTTAAATGTAATTAAAGCTAATCCTGAATTATCATCCTGATTGATATAATTTTATCAGATGCGGAAATAAAATGTACTTTTTTCTGCAGAATCTTAAGAGGATTTATAAGCTCATTGTTGAATTGTTGTGAATGTCTGAGAATAATTCTTATCTATGGTTTTCTTAGAGGTTCCTTTGTACATTTTAGGATGGCCTAAGGAATTAGCAGTTAGCTTTTGCAGAAGTTAGCCTGTGATCTGAGGCTTATCTTTATATCTTAGAGTAGAATATATTCCAGCTGACAGTTTTACTCTTCAGCATTCTTTATTTGCTCAGGCGTGTTGGGTTGTGGGTAGGCAAGCATATGTCTATGTGCAGTTGTAGGTAATACCCATCGTTTCAAGCTCAAATTAGAAAGCTCGTGATAGTCAAAGATTTTTGAAATTTTGCAAGTGGAAGCACCAAGGGATGCTTTAGTACTCCTCTATCACCTGGAAGGTTAAGGGAAGAGGACTAAACCAGAAAGCTTGCATTCAGTCCCCATGGTGTTCACACCGTTTTGGTGACCCTGAGTGAGTTGTTACCCTCCCCATGCTTTGCTTTTCTTAGCTATGAAGTGGAAATGCTAGAAGAGGGGATCATGAGGCTCTACTTGAAGAATACCATGGTTTGGGAATTGACTTTCCTTCATTTGTGTTTGGTTTCTTACTAACCTTCCTGTTTTTCTCTTGAAGGGTCAGATGACTTGTCTGCAAAACTGTGGGATGTGAGCACAGGGCAGTGTGTTTATGGCATCCAGACCCACACTTGTGCAGCAGTGAAATTTGATGAGCAGAAGCTTGTGACAGGCTCCTTTGACAACACTGTGGCCTGCTGGGAATGGAGTTCCGGAGCCAGGACCCAGCACTTCCGGGGGCACACAGGGGCGGGTGGGTTGCCCTTTCTCAGGGGTTTCTACAGTTACTTTAGCCTTATTCCTTAAAACCAGAAGCCATGAATGTGACCCCATTTTGTTTTCTTTTTGTTTTTTAACTTAACCTGTCTTTCCCTCCTCTTATTTCTTAGTCATAGCAATTAATCCCTTTAAGGCATTCCTATTTGGAATTTTTCCTGAATTTTGCTTTTCCTTGGTTCATTTCAAAACTCTTCTATGTACCCTTGTGCTGGGAGGGGGAGGTTTTCCTTACATTTTTTGTTTATACCCTGTTGAACATCCGTTTGTTTTGCTTTTCTCGGATTCCATGCCTCCAAATTGAGCAAGTCTTACACTTGTAAATTCAGTCTACTCTGTGGAATCAGGGCTGAAAATCCTTTGGAGTGACAGTAGTTCTCAGATTGTATGATCTACACATACTATGTTGAATTGGAGCTTGGTTGACAGTTGATTAAAATCAGTGCCTAGAGATAAGATAAACAGATAAGATAAACAAATTTTAGAGTGGCCTAGGGTACGGAAACTGGTTGTTTGAGACCTGAGCTGCCACCTCTGCTGCACTGTATTTTGGAGCTTTGTGCAGAATCACGTTAACCTGTTTCCCATCCTCTTATGCATCACCTCCCTTCTTCCTTTTCTCCATTTATCCACTGCCTCAGCCCTGGAGAGTCACAGTCCATGATCATAAGCATTACATTTTATGAGCAGTCTTCTTGGACTCCCTTCTACTATAGTTTCCTAATAACGTGTATTTTGTCATAACACTCATCATACAGATAAGTATGGTAATCTGATTCCTCACTAGACTATACAGGCCAGAAGGACAGGGATCCTGCCTGTCTTGTTCACCCTTAGGTCCTGAGTTCCTTTTACTGTGTCTGGTGCTCAGTAATACTTTGAAGTGAACATAGCTATTTTGCTGAAAACGATATTTTCCCCATTTTGTTGTCATCTTAAACATTTTTCCTCAGTCTGTTTGTTATCACTTGCTTGTTATAGAAATTAATATTGGAAGATACATGATTTGGAATGGGATAGATTAAGTTGAGTGTACTGTTCGGTATGTCAGGATGTACATTGACTACCAGGTGATTTTATACCTGATCAACTTCAAGAGCTCTGCTCTAAAAAATTTCCTCCTTGCTGTTCTCTGGACATTGCTACAGCTTTCCTAACTCTCATGCCTTTGCTGTTCCCTCTACGTGCAACATTCTCCTTTTCTTGATACACTCTACTCATCCTTCAGGGCCATCTCCAATATCGCCTCTTCCCTGAAGTCCTCCCTGATACCCCTGGCAGAGTTAGTCATTCTCCTTGGTGTTTCCCTAGCAAGAGGTAAACATTTAATTTTTTTTGGACTCCTCCTTCACCCTTAGACTGAGTTCCATAAGGAAAAGCCCAGTGTCTTTATCTCTGGATCCCCAGTGTTCCTTTAGAGTTTGGCAGGCATTTAAAAACAAATGTTTGAGTACTTGCTGTACTCAGGCACTATTTTAGGTGCTGGGGGTACACCCCTCAAGAAATTCAGGTAGATGAAGAGAATGGCCAAGTCTGACCTTTGAGATACTTGTGTGTGTTTTGTTTTTCTCATTAGACTGGCTTTTCTTGATTATGGGTATTATTCTTGACATTTTGTCTCATTGTGCAGAGTAGTGCAAATCTAAGGGCCCCCTATGTTGTGTTTTCCCTGCATGAGCTGGATTAGTTTTGTGAAGTGTCAGGGAGGCAAGCCTGAGTGGGAATGCCATTATCTTCAGCACTGGTTTTACCTCTCACTTCAAAGCTAGCACAAGTATGAGGGATTGTGTCATCTCCAGGGATATTCCATCCTTAGAATAAAAAGCTATAATAATAACAAGAATTTTGAAATGGATAAATTTTTTATCATAAAATTCTTAGTTGAGTAGCACGGTTCTTCAGTATCGCTGGTTGAGAAATTATACAGTTGGTCAGCTTAGGGAGAATGAACATGATTGAACTCTTATAAAAGACCCTCACAACGGCATGTTTTAACTTTGTGTATGTTATATATACTAGTGTTTAGCGTTGACTACAATGATGAACTGGATATCTTGGTGAGTGGCTCTGCAGACTTCACTGTGAAAGTATGGGCTTTATCTGCTGGGACATGCCTGAACACACTCACTGGGCACACGGAATGGGTCACCAAGGTAGGAAGACTTAAAGAAGAAATCACCTTGACATCAGGTTTTGTAAGGGTGAGGGAGCTGCGGGTGGTATGGAGGATGGGAGGTGCTGTCTTGTTAAGTGGTAGGTGAGCCATAAGATGGAGATGTACCCACAATGCACAATGGCCCGCAACAGTGACCAGCCAAGTAAAAGACACTCAGTTAATAGTTTAACAAATGAATGACTCATGGACGTGGAAAAATGCCCACGGTGTATTTGGAGGGAAGAGGGAACAAATAAAACAGGTCATAGACAAAAAACAACATCATAGACTATGATATCAATTTCTGAATAAATGTGTTGTACACCAAAACGTTATAGGTTTTTATTACTTATAGAATTGTAGGTGCCTTTTTCCCTTTAAGATAAGCATATTTCTTTTTTAATCAGGAAAACAGTTTTTATCTTGAAAAAATAATACTTGCAAGAAATAGGGTAAAAAAAACCATATGGGATATTTAAAAGAATATTGTGGTATTTTCTCACTTTGAAAAAAAGATGGCTGTGAAGATCAAATGCAATATTAATCATGGGAATGTCATGCAGAAACTTTTCCTGAGCCTCGCATTCCATCCTGTATGGGACAGAGGATAGAGGAGTGAGCATAGCAGACTCAGGCTTGACACAGACATTAGCCCAGTAGGAGAGAGAGTTGTTAAACAGTAATTTCACAAATAAATATACAATTACAAATGATGTTAAGTGCTATGAAGGCAAAGTGCAGTGTTCTCTGAAAAAGTCTAGAAGGTATTTAATTTAGGGAGAGCTTCTTGAGAAGGGACAAAACATGAAGAAGAAATTGGAGGTAGCTGGATAAAGAGTAAACTAGTGTTTCAGGGTGCATGGTATGTGCCCAGGCTCTGCGGTGGGAAAGATTCTAGAACATTTGTTGGTCTGGAGGCCAGTGGGGCTGTACTGTGGTTGGAGATGGTATGGGAGAGGTGGCCAACATGAGGCCTTCCTTGGCTGTGTTAAGTATTTGTGTTTCATACTAAGTAAAAAATGGATTGGAATTGGATACAAACAGACCCAGGGAGGCCAAGTAGGCTTTTGCAGTAATCTAAGCAAAAGATACCTGTGGCTTGGACCCAGGTGGCAGTGAAGAAGAGAAGAGCATGCATGAAGGATATGTCTTTAAGGGAAAGCCAACCGAATTTACTGACTCATGGGGAACAAAGAAGGAGGAATTAGAGCTACCCAGTGGGTTTTAGGTCAGGTAGATGAATGTGTTTTTCTGAAATTGGCAGAGTTAAAAGGATAGTTTGTGAGAAGATGAGTAACACTACTAAACTGTACACTTAAAAAGGTTGAGAATAGTACATTTTATGTATCTTTTACCGCAATTCTGTATTGGGCATATTGACTATTTAAGTGGAGAAGTTACATAAGACAATTTCATGTTGTGTTAAAAACACTGGACTTGGGGCCAGGATGCTGACTGTGAGATATCTTAAGACAAGTCACTCCTCCGTTTAGGGCCTGAGTTTCATCTGTTAAATGTGTGTAGTAGGCCTGTCAGTTTCAGTTGAATCTGCAGTGTAGACTTCGGAAGAAATGAGCTTGGCGTCCCTCTCACTTGGTGCTGACTTACTACAAAAACAGCCCCTAAATGTTTATAGACTATCCCAAGTGCTAACGGAATGTTAGCTTTTATTACATCACCATCCTCATTTAATTGTTTTATTTCATTTTCATTGCAGTAATGAGATACAATAAGTGCCTCAACCCCTATTTTAAAGATGAGGAAATTGAGAAACAAAGATGCTTAGCTGGTATTGCCCGAGGTTGCAGAGTCAGTATATGGCAGTATATGGTCCCAAGTCCTGTGTTTTTTCCATTATAATGCATGTGCTCAGGAAAACAGATCATTCATATCTATTTTTGGGTCTGTAGGTTGTTTTCTTTCCTATTCTTCTCATTTGCTATAAAGTCACATTTTACAGTTTTTAAAAATCATTCCTTATGTTTGCTTCCAGACTAAAGCAGAAATTAAATGCTGCCAACATTAGACAGTCTTATATCCTGCTGGCAATATAGAGAATCTGTTTGTACTAACTAGAGGCTAACATGGTCATAGAATTACAGCTTAGCTCTTCTAGCGTATCGTCTCATTTCAGGCTCTTTTTCATATTTAAATTTAAAAAAAGCAATATAGAAATAGTTTTAAAAGGATCATTTCATAACATGGATGTTTATATTTCTAGGTGGTTTTGCAAAAGTGTAAAGTCAAGTCTCTTTTGCACAGCCCTGGGGACTACATACTCTTAAGTGCGGACAAATATGAGATCAAGGTGAGGTTTTCTCCATTAATTTGCCTCATCAAAGGAAAACTGGCAAATACAAGAAGATTAAAATGGTATAGCCCAAGGAGAATATTTCAAGGGAAATAGGATTGTTCTAGTTTATAAGCCATCTTAAACTCCTTGGAAAGAGAATTATTCATTCTATGTATGAAGCCTTTCCTTCCTTCCTTCCTTCCTTCCTTCCTTCCTTCCTTCCTTCCTTCCTTCCTTCCTTCCTTCTTTCCTTCCTTCCTTCCTTTTTAAGATTTTATTTATTTATTTGTCAGAGAGAGACTGAGGACAAGCAGGGGGAACAGCAGTTAAAGGGAGAAGCAGGCGCCCCACTAAGCAAGGAGCCTGATGCAGGATCCCAGGATCTTGGGATCATGACCTGAACCAAAGGCAGACACTTAACTGAGCCACCCAGGTGTCCCATATGTATGAGGAAGTTTCTTCCCCTGATTTGTAAATGAAGAAGAAAAGATCCATAGAAATTTATCCTCCAATTCTGTTTTCTTACCCATATCTCATACCCTTTTAATTCTTAGATCTAAAATACGAAAACATAAATATTTACTTGTATAATAAAAAAAGAAACCAATTTGCAAAAAGTTTACAGAGCACTCTTATATATGTTCTTACTGCATTTTAAAAACCATTCCATGTGGTAGGTATCTTCATTGTGGGAACTGAGGTTCAGAGAGGTTAAATATTTTACCCAAGATCACACAGTACATTCACTTAGCATCAGAGCTTGAACCCATGTCTGTCAACTATAAAACCTGTTGTCTTTCTGATTTTTTTCACTTTATATCTGGCTTCGGCAAACACAAATCACATTGTTTAAGGACAAGTTTTTCTGTGGTGATGTTATTTGTCATCTTTCTAATTTTCTTTTATCTGTAGATTTGGCCAATTGGGAGAGAAATCAACTGCAAGTGCTTGAAGACATTGTCTGTCTCTGAGGACAGGAGTATCTGCCTGCAGCCAAGACTTCATTTTGATGGCAAATACATTGTCTGTAGTTCGGCACTGGGTCTTTACCAGTGGGACTTCGCCAGTTATGATATTCTCAGGTAATGTTTCATTGAGCCTTCCCTTTGACAGTCTGTTCCTGTTTATTTTTTTGTTGTGGTTCAATAGTAAAGACAAGACTAAATATTTGGATAAACCAGTCAGTAGCTTGAATCTGCTAAATGTTATAAACAGTTATATGCTGAAAATCACACCTATAAAAAATATTTTAGAGGCAGTTATTATAGAGTTTTATGCTAGTCTAGAAGATCTAGGTTCTGATCTGTCCCCTTACTATGTCACTTCCCCTTTCAGAATTGAACCTGCTGGGCAGCCCTCTTGAGTCCCCTCCCTCTTCGTGAGCTTTTACTCGCCCTAAATAAACCTTGCTACCCACCAAAAGAAAAAAAGAGTTAGACGTGCTTTTTAGGAAAATGAGGGGCTTGGATGAAGAGATTCAGGCCCCTCGTTCTGATATATATTGTTTTAATATATTTTTTTAAGGTGACATAATGTATGTTTAGTAAAATAATATATTAAGTTTCTTATGTTAATTCCAGTATAGTTACCACTGTAGTGTTGTATTAGTGTCAGGTGTACAATATAATGATTAAGCATACACATACATTCATACATGCATAGGTACACCACATCTTTATTCATCTGTTGTTGGACACTTGGCTGCTTCCATATCTCGGCTATTGTTAGTAACTGCTCCAGTAAACATCAGGGTGCAGGTTTCCCTTTGAATTAGTGTTTTGTGTTCTTTGGGTAAATACCTAGTAGTGCAATTACTGGATTGTAAGGTAGTTCTCAGGGCACCTGGGTGACTCAGTTGTTAAGTGTCTGCCTTCGGCTGAAGTCATGATCCCAGAGTCCCAGGATCAAGCCCCACATTGGGCTCCCTACTCAGCGGGAAGCCTGCTTCTCTCTCTCTCTCTCTCTCACTCCCCCTGCTTGTGTTTCTCTCTGTAAGGTGATTCTCTTTTTTAACTTTGTGGGGAACCTCCATACTGTTTTTCCACAATCGCTACACCAGTTTGCATTCCCACTGACAGTGCAAGAGGGTTCCTTTTTCTTCACAACCTTACCAACACTTGTTATTTCTTATGTTTTTGATCTTTGCCGTTCTGACAGGTGCAAGGTGATATCTCATCATGGTTTTTTGTTTTTGTTTTTGGTTTAGATTTTATTTATTAGAGAGAGAGAGCAGGTGAGCATGAGCAGGGAGAGGGGTAGAGGGAGAAGCAGACTCCCCACTGAGCAGGGAGCCAAATGCAGGATTTGGTCGCAGGACCCTGGGATTGTGACCTGAGCCAAAGGCAGATGCTTAACCCACTGACCCTCCCAGGCGCTCCTCATCATGGTTTTGGTTTGCATTTCCCTGACGAGTGATGTTGTACATCTTTTCATGTGTCCATTGGCCATCTGTATGTCTAGTTCTGATATCTTAAGCTCTATTTCGTGGTTAGTGGAATTCTGCATTGCGGGATCAAGTGGCCTTCTGTTGACTTGGTGGAAGTCAGAGGTACTTAGGTGTCTCCAAAGAAATAAATAAGAAGAGGTCCATGGCCAAATAATACTGTGATTCACTATATACCTTTGACTCTTCTTGGAGATTGATGGTATCTGTAAGCATGTTGGAGGATAATGGAAGCCAGTGCTATATGGTGACTAAGAGAACTGACTTTGGTGGGGTGCCTGGGTGGCTCAACTGGTTAAGCATCCCAACTCTTGATTTTGGCTCAAGTCATGATCTCAGGGTTGTAAGATCGAGTCCCACGTCACCACGTCATGCTCTACTCTGTGCATGGGGCCTGCTTGGCAATTCTCTCTCTCTTTCCCTCTGTCCTTGCACACCCCCCACCCCTCATCCCCAACCCTGCCCCAGGTATGCATTGTTCTCTTTCTTTTTCCAAAAAAAAAAGAGAAATTATTTTGGTGATAATCCTTGATTTAAAACCCAGTGCCACCTCCTGTAAGTTGGAGGATTTTATGTAAGTTTCTTAACCTTTCTGTGCCTCAGTTTCCTGATCTGGAAAGTGAAGATCAAATGAAGTACCTGTGAGGACCAAGCACAGGACCTGGCAGATCTTTATTACTAACAACTCTGAGAACCCTTACGTAAAGAAACCTGCTTGAATTTGTTTAATATACCATACTTCACACTCATTGTACACAAAACCTTTCTTTTGAGGAACACGTGTTATCAGCTCACAGAATTAGTGTTTTGTGGCATGGTTCAGGAAATGCTGACTTGGAGTAGTACAGAAAATTGAACGTTCTCATCATTGTTTTTGTGCATGACTATTTGAGGTTAGCTGTATGGGGTCTGTCATACTAGCCAGCAGGATTTTGGCAGGCCCTGTCTCTCTGGTCATACAGTTATAACCCCTTTTATGTCTTCCTGGAATCAGACCTACATTCCTAACCAATTAGGATTCCAAACTGTTAGAATCATTTCTAGAAATGATTGATAATTATGCTTTGAGAAAAAAAGACTGGAATAGATCCCAGAAAACAGTATAAGCGTTCCATTTTATAGATGAGGAAAATGAAGCCAAGAGTGAATATGGGCCCTGTCCAGTATCCTACAGCTCACCCTGGTCCTACATGCATGCATGCATGCATGCATCCATCCATTCATCCATCAATCCATCAATCCATGTGTTCATCCATCCATCCTGGCATCATCCAGCAGGCATATGCTTAAAGTACCAGCAAGCTAAAGAGAAAGAACTTTTGAGAGAACTTGATACTTTGCAAAAAATCCAAGTAGTTACTGTGGGGAAAATCAGACCTTTTACAGTTTAGTATTGTTTTTGTTTGTTCTTAAATTTTTTTATTTATTTATTAGAGAGAGGGCATGAGCTGGGTGAAGGGGCAGAGGGAGAAGCAGACTCCCTGCTTGAGCAGGGAGCCCGATGGAGGGTTTAGTCCCAGGACTTCAGGATCATGACCTAAGCTGAAGGCAGACACTTAACCACCTGAGCCACCCAGACATCCTGTATTGTTTTTGTTTTCAATTAAGACTTGAATGGGAGGGATAGAGGAGGGTAAGGTGGAATAGAGGTATCATCATCTTTTTAATGCTTTGAGTTTCTAAAGGTTTTAATTTGATCCTGCATCTGCCTTTCTCACTTATGTATTTTCTTACTCTGAGTGGTGTGTAGAGAGTCCAGAGACCCAGATGAAAGTTGTGTTAATTTGGGGGATTTCTATACACTAGCTTTGAGCAATAAACCTGCAGAATTGTTTGCTGCTAGGACGTGTTAGATTCAGATTTCTTGGAAGGGGGGCTGTTTTCTCTCTTGCTTCCTCCCCATCTCCCACAACACAAATAAACCAGCCTCTTTTGAAATCTTAGTGCAACTCCTTTGGACTCAGTTGCTAAGATCAGATAGGACTACTTATGTTTTGAAGCTAACTGAGAAGAAGCAGAGCACAAGTGGTAGCATGTTGCTCAATAAATCTAAGATATGACACAGTCTCTGGAGCTGAGTTCTCTGAGTGTAGCATGCAGGGTTATTTAAGTTCAAGGACCCAGACTACATAGCAGGGATGTCTGTTTATAGTTCTAAAGTAATCAAAGTTAAAGGGGCTGCGAGCCTGTCAAGACCTGCATTCTCCTCTGCAACATATTTGTGCTTCAGTCTTTGGAATTGGCTCATCTTCACCAGGCTTAAGTCCTATCCCCAGCCATCCTGTTATCCAAGTTTCTGGTTATTTTCTGCTTTGCATTGGTGATGTGGGACTCACCAGACTTTCTTGCTGTTTTCCTGGTTTTCTTTGGATTTACTTTGTAGGAGTTTTTATTTGCCCATGTTCATTGCACCGCTGCTGCATTCATTTAGCAGATAGTTACTGAGCACTACCTGTGTTTTAGGCATTGGGGACTACACTGGGAACCTGCAAAAATTCTCATCACACTGGTGCAAATTACTAACCTGCAGGAGGGAAGATTGATATTAAATAGCTAATTACCTAGAGATGTTTTCATGGTTGGGCTAAGGGCCACACTTCGAGACCCCACTTAGTAGAGGAGTAACGGAAAGCTTCTTGAAGAAGAGGTTTGGGTTAAGCTCTGAAGAATGAGTATCTGCATTAACTAGGAGCCAGCAGTGGGCGTGCAGTAGGAGCATTGGAGGCCAAGAAACCAGTCTGTTCGGAGGCCCTGAGACTGAGGAGCCTGGTGCTGGAGATGTGAATGCAGTAGAGAGCCCTCGTTTAAAGTTAAATGAGGTGGTAATAGGATTAGATTTTAAGGTGAGATTAGCTGGTCGAAAGGGGCCAAGACTAGATGTGGGGAGACCAATTGGAACTGTTGGCAGTAGTACAGGAAAAAAATGATGTCTTGGATCAGAGTTGTGGCAATTTAGATAATAGTGAATAAAGTAGGAGAAAATTTAAGAGGTAAAATCAATAGGTGCTGGTGGTTGAATTTGTGGCTTGAATAAGGAGGCGAGTTGGATGGTTGTCATGTTTCCTAGCTTGAGCAGCTGGGTGAAAGAGCAAGCCCAGGAAGTAAGGAGGAGAAACAAGTTAGGCCAGCAAGTCTGGTTTGGGATGGCTTGAATGTGAGGAACTGGTCGTCTTCAGGACTAAATCCCCTTCCTTCCTAGTGTCAGATGAAATCTGCCTTACTGTAACTCTTTGCCTTGGATCTATTTCTGTCTTCTAGAGCTCTTCGTATCTGGCCTTCACATATCCTTCACTTCGTATTTACCGGTGATGATCAGTTGTAGTTTCCCTGTCTCAGCTGATTTCCTTCACCTGTTCCCTATTTGTCCTGGTTAGCAGACCCTGCCCTTTCTGGCTGACCTCTTGAACAGTAATGTCCTTGCTGAAACTCAGGTTAATCGACCTCTCCCAAGACCCAAACTTACTTCCCCAGAGCAGAATTTGAGTAGCCTTCCCTCATAGCTCTTTTCCTAGTACCTCCAAAGAGGGCATCAGCTTTTCTTGTCAGCCTTTTGTCTCACTAAGTGTGTAGACAACAGACTATGCTTTTTTGTTTTTGTTTTTCATTTATGCTGCTGTTTAGCTGGATCTCTCCCATTCTGTGCCTTTGTCATTAGCATTTGGGGAAGGTGATGGCTGTCTGTCCTCCCACTCCTTGAGTTTTCTGTAACAACTTCTAATGCATTTATTACTAATGTTTCTGGATTATTTAGGAAACCTTTAATCTTTCGGCCTCTACTGTTTTTATAGTTTGCTACCTGCTGAATAGAGTAGCATGTGAGTCACTTGGTTTCCAGTCTTTATGCCAGGCTTTAAGAGGCCAGTATTACTCTAGGATTTGATGAATCCATCTTTTTACCTAGTCAAAGAGTGATTGCATCCCAGTTCTTGCTGGTAATTTACCAGTTGTGAATCTTTAGGCAAAGTATGTATCCCAACTAGACTTCAGTTTTCACATCTTAGAAATGAGATATTAAGTGAGATAATCTGGGTGGGCATTTTGTGCTTTCATAAATGTTCATCAGATGCTGCCTTTTTATACGCCTATGTTATCATGTCATTGTGAAGGGTTCTTCCCCTTCCCCTTTCTTAAGAAAATTCAGCTTTTTGTCTCTTTCATTTTATCAAAAACTTTCATTTAACTCTCTTAAGTATTCTTGAATTTTGCATTTTTTCTGTGTCTCCAGAAAAGATTACAGTGGCAGAAACAGAAGTAAAGTTGCTTTCAGGTTCATGTTTCCTAACTCTCATTTTTGTAGGGTCATCAAGACTCCTGAGATAGCAAACTTGGCCTTGCTTGGCTTTGGAGATATCTTTGCCCTGCTGTTTGACAACCGCTACCTGTACATCATGGACTTGCGGACAGAGAGCCTGATTAGCCGCTGGCCTCTGCCAGAGTACCGGAAATCAAAGAGAGGCTCAAGCTTCCTGGCGGGTGAAGCATCCTGGCTCAATGGACTGGATGGGCACAATGACACGGGCTTGGTCTTCGCCACCAGCATGCCTGACCACAGTATTCACCTGGTGTTGTGGAAGGAGCACGGCTGACGCCACAAGCTGACCAGCGCTGACTGACTTTGGGTGCCGGGGCTGCGGGTTTTCAGTGCAACCTCTCTGGCAGCCGACTGCATGAACCAAAGTTCTCACCTAACGGTATCATCGCGCAGTGCACAATCATTTATCTGTGTTTGCCAGGGGCCAGGGCTCGGGGCGGGGGAGGGCTTGTTTTCTTGACACACAGCACAGCATGCTAATGGGGTACACCATTGACTTCATTTGTACTTAGTTATGTTGGTCAGTATAAGAGGATGCATTTGGGGTTCATCTTTCTTGAATACTGGTTTTTCGTAAAGAAGGTTAAATGGCTCATTAATTTGCTAATTGGTTGCCTATAAAAACACATTCAGTCTATTAAAGCTTCTTACCATCGCCTTTTTTTCTTTTGAAGTTGAAGCAAAGGTGCTATGATATTGTTCCAGCAACTTCTCTTATGTGGGGCTTAGCTTTTATAACCATCAGTGTTATAAAGACCACTGAGTCCTGTGACATTCATAAATTCTCCACCAAATACCAGTTCTAAAGAAAGTCTGTCTTCCAGGGCAAATCAAGTTCTATAAATTGATTGTTTGCAACACATTCTAAACTCTAATACTTGGCAGAATCAAGGTTGGCCATGTCTGAGCTGTAAGAGAGTTATAGAGTTTTTGTTTCCATGTGGAACAAGCTGGTCCTTGATCCCCCACTGCCTGGGTGAGTGCACAGAGTTGATGGGATACAGTAGAAAGAGCACTGAGCTGGAAGGTTGAAGACCAGGTCTGTTACCTAGCATCCCTGCTCCTTCAGTATATTATTTCCTTGGGCCCCATTTTCCCTGTCTGTGTAGCCAGGTTTGTTAAGCTAAGTGATTTCTAGAGTTTTGGTCCCGTGTCTGCTGAGGTGTGGGTAAAAGTTCATATTTCAGTTTTGTCTGATTCATTATTTCTTATAGGTTGAAGATACTTAAATGAAATCGTTGGTACAAAGTTATCTATAAGGAAACCAGATACATGAAAAGGATGGATAAAAGAGGAATGTAGAAAATTTAACAGATTCCACCTAGAAAATGTTAGCAGCTGGATGAAATGCAGAGGGGAATTGTGGTTCTTTAGACAGAATGGGTAGTCTTAGAAATACACCTGAACCTGACTTGTCTTGCTCCTTAGTCTCTAACCTGATGTGTGGCTTCAGGCCGATTAACTTTCTATCCCTGCACTCTCATTTTCTTCATCTTTAAAATGAAAGATTTGCCCTAGAATGGGGTTCACAAACTCAAATGCCGGGGGGCAGCGTGGTGTACATGACGTAAATGATTGGAATGTGCTGGGCAGGGTTGTGCTAAATCATGGAAAGCTTAGGTAATGAGGCAGTTACTCAGCTCTAAGCATTAGGTAGAAGTGAGCCTAGTGGAGGCAGGTCTTTTGATTTTTTTTTCAGGAGGAAGTGAAAATCCAGATTTTTATTTGAAATCTCTTGATTTTTAAAGTATTGACAGCTAATTGAGGTTAGTTTAAAATACAGTGAGCTAAATAAACAAAGTGTATCTACGAGCTGCTGGTTTATATCTTCCACCCTCTCGTTCTTGTAAATTAGGTAACTCTGGGATCAGCAGTGGGAATGTTTCAACATAATTGTCACAGACATTAGGGAGAGCGTAGAGGGAGCCAGTCCCAGGAGAATTCAGCTGTTCCCCATTGTATTACAGGAAAATGAGGGGGCCTATTTCATCCACACACCAATAGGAAGTAGTTTGAAGATGGACACAAACTGGAACCCCAGTTGTAGCCTCTGCCTGGGAGTATGAGTGACTCATTCTTGCTGGTGCGAATATAAAGCATATCCATTTCACAGGTGGCAGAGGGCGTGCTAGCAGAGTTGAGAAGGAAGCCAACCCTGGTGGGGAACCTTGCTGTCCCAGAATCCAGAGCATGGAGCCTGTCGGGACCTCTCAATGCCTTGGAGTTAATACTCTAGAGACTCGGTGGTTGGTTTCAAGGACAAGTGTAGTTCATATTCCTGTTGGAACTCTAAGGGATTAGGCAAAAGAATAGTATCTTCTCCATCCCCAAAGTCCATCTCACACTGAGTTGTGTGCATGAGCTCCGGTCGGTCTTCTAAAGAAATTGACTGGGAGTCCATTTTGCAGGAGCCTCAGGAGATATGGGGCAAGGATGAGGGTGAATGCATTTTTACTCTTACTCCAACCTGAACGGATCTCTGAGATCACTGATCTGATGACCATCCCTACTCCCACCTCACTTCCAGATTCATCCAGCAGTTTCACAGGGCAAGTAATTACAGTTCTTTGTGGGAATTTTTTTTTTTTTTTTTTTGAAAATGACAAACCTGGAACTTGTATGGCACATCCCATTTCAATTTTCAGTGGACATGGAAGTTATCCTCCAGGTGGTAGTTTGGTGCCACTGATGTTGACTGCAGTACTTGAGGCAGTGACTGGAGGCCGAACTTTGATTGCATCTCATGGAGGCCTTCATTTCACCTAAGCATTTCTTTAATAGCTTTATAGATGCTGGGTTTATTCATACCAGTGCCAGCTTTTATAAAAATGAAAAGCTAATGTGTCCTTTAAAAAATAAAGCCAAGTGGAAGGTCAGTGAGCAAAGTGGTTAGGGAGATCCAAAGCTGGAGTGGCATAGGCCCCTTGCATCGCATGAAGGGGCTAGCTTCCACACCCACTGAATTCTGCTTTCTTAGTTCCGAGGAGAGGAAATTGCCTTTTCCTCTTTTTTTGTGAACATGCTCATTTCTGAAAAATTTGTAAGTCATGAGCAGAGAGACCCCCATCCTTTTTTGATGAGTGTTGGATTTCTTGAGTGAAGTTATGTGGTAGAAGTGAAGGGCTCCTCCTCTCAGGTTCAGAAAGGGCAGAGAAACAACTTCAGGCTCCGGAGTGAGGGTGATAGTCCAGGAGAGCTGAGTGAGTGGGCGTTTGCACATTCCAAAGGGAGGTAGTTTTCCTCCAGCCCCATTATTTTGAAGTAATAAGTCAAATTTGTCAGAACTGGCCGTAAACTGACCTTTAGACCTATCAGAGAAGTAGGAAGAAAGACTTCTTTTCGGGGGTGGGGCTAGACTTGAAAAGTTCCATAGGAAGGTACACAGTTTTGGATAGCTTTTCTTAAGTGGAAGGTTGGGGAATATTGCTATTAAGTTTTAAGGATTGTACTTCATTTTTCATAGTTAAAAAAGACCATTCTGGCCATTACAGACACTTAGTAAAGTATGGATGAGGATTATGTAATCATTCTAGTGTTCTCAGGAGAGTGATTACTGCTGTGCATTTAGAAAGCATCTTAAGGAGAAAGAAATATTTTTGGAAACAGTGTTATTTTAGACATGAAGAAGTTGGCTAGACATTTTGACCTAACAGAAGTAGCTAAGGGTGGTGGAACTGGGCTTTACAACATTGCTTTGGCCAAACCCAGACAGCTCCTTGAAGCTGTGGCTGTGTGCCCTGGCTTCTTGGGAGCCTAGAGGTGAATCTTCCAGTTCACTCTACCGGTCTCTGGGCCTCCTCCTCTGGGCCTCTCGCAGGCCGAGGTGGCCTGCAAGTTCCTTTCTCCATAGGGAAGTGTGCAGAATCAGATCACTGCTCTAGGATGTAGTCTGGGGGAGGGCATACGGTCATCTTTGTCTTTAGGGACACAGAATTTGTTGGGGTAGGGGAGAAACTCCTTAAGTCTGTCCCCTTGATGCAGCCTTTCTATCTGGTTATGCCTGTGCTTGTTAAGATATTTTTAAGACCACCAAGCCCCTCTTGAGAATTACGCAGTCCCCAGCTAGAGTGTCTGATGGAAAGAGCAGGTTAGCATTTTTGATAGAAATGCCTACTAGCCATCTGTGGCAGTGTCTGGTCAGAGGGTCCCTTGTTTGTGACTATAAGAAAGTGAGGGTTTTTTCTGTAATAAATCCTCCAGTGGAGTCCGGGTAGTCTTTGCACCACTCCCTAGTCAGGCTGGATGATCATACTCAGTGCAGGTGGATGTTTACTGTCAAGTTGTTTCAGTGTGTTTCCAGTCTTCCCTACAACAGGGAAGTTTGGTTGCTTCAAATTAGTATCACAATCCTAAGGAATATAACCCCATTGGATTATTGCAGTTTAAAGAACCCAGCTACTTCTGCTCTTCATGATTGTGCTCAAATGAAAATGTTTTTGCATATTTAAACCTGGAAAATCATTAATTCAGATGACAAAGCTCACAGTTATTCTGTGTCCCTGTATTCACATTGTGAACAGACGGATTTCACTAATTTAGATTTAGTATTTATGAGGAGAATGCTCAGGTTGTAAAAGGCTGGTCTCACCAATCCAACATCTATAGCAATGTGGTAAAAATGTATCAACTCATGTTTCATTAATATGTATGTTGTGATCTAGGGAAAAGGGGTAAAGTTTCTATCTGAAGAGTCTGGGATGTGGGGAGAAGGGAGTGCCTAAGCAGATAGCAGAGCGTATGTGGGACAAGATGTCTCTAAAATGAGAAGTTATTTTCATGCATCACGGAAGCATTCTTCTACCATGGGTGATTGTGCTAAC